>LYUA01001879.1:223848-235477 GCA_002093875.1 Calopteryx splendens | reverse complement strand
CTGGCGTTAGCCGACACAAACATAGATCTACACATAGAAAAGAGGACACTGTCACAATCTTCCGAACTCGTTTGATGATATTCTGATGAGAATGGTTTTACAAATATTTTCTACAGTAAAAGGTGACTTGAAAGTTATAGAATGTGTTTTGCTAAAGGATATATATGGGCCATTTTGGTTCACACTTAACTTCAAAACTGATTTTCGAGAGTTCTGACACAAAACTGACCGTCGAGGGTTCATAAAAAAATTAATCAGATTACGTATTAATTCTGTGCATACTTCCTATTTACAGATGTCCATACTGAAACCAGCCTGACCTACCATTTCTTTCCTCTGCTTGCCGGGTCCCTTAAGTTCCAAGTGAAAGCGGGAAACGATGGACACATCGCCCTAACATCTGGTCCAACAGAAGACTTCCCAATGTATGAGATCATAATTGGAGGGTGGAAGAACACTAAGTAAATAAATTTCTCATATTGTTTTCGTCATTATTACCTGAAGACCATGTATATATTTGAGATTACCTTTATATTGCGGCTTCTCAATTCAGAAGTGTATTACTATAATCAGTGAAATACTCTGATAGATGGAAAATGTGGAAGTGCATTCTCACCACTGTGGTTCTAAAATACGTCTTTGCCTACTACATAACATACTCGTATTGAAAACTATTATGGGTAAGGCGGGACAAATAAAGGAAGGACGTGGTAGTCCAGTGTTTAGAGCGCTGGACTGATGACCGGAGGGCCGGGGTTCGTTTCCCGGTGATGCCTCTAGGCACCCTCAGCTTCAGCCAAGCTGTGTAACATTTTTCGGCTACCAGGTCATCCTGGGAATTTACAGGTGGTATAGGGAAAGGAACTGGCCACCCTACCCTTAAGTGTGAATTTCACGTTGACCGTCGACCGTTGACAACGAATGACGTTGGGCTTACTACTGGGTGAGCTCTACCCTCACCTANACCTACCAAACCAACCTTCGGGTTGATTACTGTGTTTCGTAACACCCTTTGTGGGGTGTGGGAATACGTATGTGATAGGGAAGAATGGAGGGTTGTACTCTACCAATATTAGGATTGAAGGACTATGATGGTGATGGCATATGCAGTTGCGCATGATAACCGATTTATTCCTATATAAAGTTTCTCTTTCCCATTTTATTTGTCACGAATAGTTTCATCGGAGATCTTATTACTTATCCACCTTGGCTGTTACTAACGGAAACTGAGTACGAATTAGCAAGTTTACTATTATTTTTGGAAACACACTAAATAGTCATTTATTATTTTTGTCAGGTCTGTTATACGTCGAAATCGCCAATCACCAGACGTAACCTCGGCTCAAACTCCAACCATTTTGAATGGGAAGAATTCAAAAGAATTCTGGATAAAATGGTGGGAAGGTAACATAATGGTCGGATGTGCTGGAAATTCGGATCCCGTTTTAACGTACTGGGATCCTGATCCATTCCCAATAAGTTATTACGGAGTGGGAACTGGATGGGGTGCTACTGGAGAGTGGCTAATTGATGGTAATTTGACTTAAATGTATTTTTTCTAATGATACTTATTTCAAGCTTCTTATTTTCTTGTTTATTTTGTAAGGCTGCCGTTTTAAGGTTTTTAGTGAGAGAACCACATTTCCAAGAAAGGCTTATAATGATGCGTTTATAGCTTGCGAATGCACAAACTTGTAAATTTGCAAACAACCTCGCCAGGAGTCCGTCCCAAATCCACTGTTCTGTACCTAATTAATGTTAAAAAAAACATCTTAAATTGGTCTGCTTATCACCAATAAGAACCGGGAAAATAAGGGAAAGGCTCATTAAAACATATCTCTGGGATTTGAATGCTATATAACGTGTACCTACAACGTGCATACATTCGAAAACAAATTGGGTCGGCTGTGAATTCATAACGGATTAATATTTGTGATTCGGTCTCCTTCACCGAGTTTTAATAGTTCACACTTGGCGTTCCGACCAGAGATCATTTAATAACTAATATAAGGGGCTTCATATTACAGGTGCAAGGCTATCGATAATAGTAACTCTTTGAAAAATCAATTTAGTAGGGAGTATACTATCCCATAAAGTCCAAAATTTGCAGGCAATTTGTTTAAATTCCTAAATCTAGAATTTGGCATATCAATAAAATGTATTGTGAACCTTTGAAAATATGTTTTTAATATCTTTCCTTTCAAAATTATGTTTCCAAAAACCTTCTTGATTGTTTAATAGTGTAAATAGGGAAGTAAAGGGACGAAATTTGATCGGATTTAATACGATTAGTGACTCGAATATTCCAATTTTGCATTTGGATAAATAAAAAGGTAGTGATTTCACCGCTGGTAAAAATGATAAATAGTTTGACTATATAAAATAATTCCGATATTAATATTTCATAACCAGTGTGTTCATTTCATATTACGGGCATCATAAACCACAACTTAGTGGATGTGCAAATCTATCGATAGAGGAGTGTCGTTCATTGAGAAAATGTCTTCGTTTTTTCTCTCTCCAGGAGGCCGGTCGATTGCCACGGAAAATGACCTGAAGTACCACTTTTACCCAGTTCCGTCTGGCTCTGTGGCGTTTGATGTCAAATGTCCATCCAACGCTCAAGTCGCTCTCGTTTCTGCCCGTGATAGCAAGCAATACGAGAAATTTCCCTTGATTGAGGTAGTAGTTGGTGGTTGGGACAACACACAATCAGGAATACGACGCGATGGAGCCAAAAGATGTGCAGTGACCGCCGCAACACCAGGGATAGTGACAAACGAGAAAAGTGAGTCTTTCAGGATTCGCTGGAAGAACGGGTCCGTGTGTCTGGACAATGGATGCAAGGGATCAGACCCTATACTCGAGTATCATGACCCGGAGCATGTGGCTGTCACTTACATAGGCATCCGAACGTCTTATGGTGCTTCGGGAGATTGGAGTATAACAGGTAAGGCATCCACTTCAATTCATATTACTATGATTTTATTTTATTCGATGCATTAAATGTTGCTTCTCTGATAGCCCAAGTGTCTCCTCGCGTCTGAGTAAGTTGAACTGAAAAGAGTCCCCTTTGAAAAATCGCAAACCCGTCTTGTTTGGAACCCAAAAATGTTTGTTATTTTATTTAGAGTTTTATTAAAATACAACTATTTGAACTGCAGTATTTTTAAATGAAGTAAAATCCCACTTCCCAGTACATAGCAACCGTGTGGCGTCGGGCATCGTATCTTTCTTGGATTCGGGAGGGGATATGTACTGGAAAATCCCTGTCGGGCACTGTCGGAGTGGTGGTTACTTTGCATTAGGATCGATCTCACGACTGAAACGGAAGGTCTCCAGAAGGACGCAGGCATAGGGACGCACTTGATGTTGCTCACCAATGACCCTTATGAACTCCACCGAGTATAGGAAGCTTATCAAAGTAGCAGATCTGAGCGTATCAGAGTACAAATTCCAGTTCAAACAGTAATTCAAGCAGCATGCTCTCTCTAATTTTGAGTCCGTTTCTCCGATATGATCAACTGTAGCTATCAGTTATATTATTATCAATCATAATTATAATTAAAATGATTTTGGCCACGATTACTCCTAGTAGGACTACTGATAAGACCTCACCATATGACTGCTGTTCTCCTTAGGTAATCAAATAAGGGTGTTCAATTTTGGGGGGAGTTAAGCGAGTGATTATAGAGTCCTGAATATGAATGGATTACTATCCAAAGTACGAAATAAGAGCTGGGTCGTGGATATGGGTAATTAGGAAAAGAAGGAAGGAAGCGCAGGGCTGAATTTACGTTTTAGATGCACTAGCTGCTAATAAAAACTCAAAAGACTAGAGGGCATCAAAGGTACACATGTTATCCGTTCATACACGGGGCGTTTCCGTATCGTGCCTCATCATACAAAGGATTATCGAGAATTAATTTCATTAATGGTAAGCGAAAACGAAACGTCCAATATAAATCGACTGGCGTAAATTGTACTCTTCTTTTTAGACCAATGAAACTGCAGTTTTATTGATACAAAGTCTGGTATTAAAATTCCCTTTAATAAGGTCCTTTAGATCTAAGACAACGCGGGCATGCTCCGCTTCAGCAAGGATAATGGAAAGCCAGCTATAGATAGGTATCCATGCATGTTTGTGCTGTCTTCACCGCAGCAAATGCGTATACTTTTTGTATGATTGGTGCGCGCGCATTCGTTATATGTCCTTTATAGCTAAGTAAGTGCATTTCCGTCGAACTCTCATATTGTTCGTTCATTTTTTTTCGATGAATATTTGGAGAAAATGAATTCGGGATATGAAAATCAGAAAATATCAACTTCCAATTGCCATAAAACTTCTTTTACACGCATGCTTAAACAACCCAAAAATATTTCTTATTAGATTAGGCTTTAGTCTCTTCTGTTATGCTTTTCCAGAATTGGCAACAAGTTGTTGGATATAAGTATTCTCTTATTTATTCTCGAGCTGAGTTGAAGGCATATGTTAAATCATAGATTAAGTTAAATACACTTTACCGATTAAAAAGTGCACAATGCCTGATTATTTTTCACAGTATGCCCCCAATTATTAAACCTTAGGAAAACTGAGATGAAGCGAATGAAGACAAATAATCTTTAACATTTAGGTACCACTATTATACTGATATTTATTCCGACGTCTTCTATGTTTTATGTGGATATTTTTAATATGGAACATCAATAGTATTTTATGTATTACGATACATATTCTCGCCATTCTATTGGGCGCGAGAAGAATAATACATGCATATTATGAAGTGCATGCTGACCTGGCGTCGGGGTAACACCCTTGTCTGCTAATCAAGAGGTTTGATTCCTGGGTGGGTTTTACTCCACCTAGAGCTTGGGTGTTTATGATTCTCCTCGTCATTAGCAAAGGTAGAAATTCCCCTTAGGAGCTGGGAAGTCATTATGTCATGCTTATCATTCTATGTAAAAGGCAAAAACCTGGCTGCTTAAATTAATCAATATGAAGCATATCCACTTTATGCTATATGGCATGGTGGAATATGTGCCGATATTGACCGAATAATCATCAAGAGCCCGATTTCACTTTTCCGTTTTTCCTAAAGCGATTACCCTTCGGGTCATGCATCCTCTTTGCCCTTGGTGACATATTTTTGCACAAATCCGCAGAGGGAGACGAATCCGATCCCGGAGGTAATGATGACGAAGTAACCGATCTGGAATGGAAGGCTGCCGTTGATGGAGAAATCCCAGAGGGGGGATTTATTGGCGGCCATGACTTGAAAAATGTCCTGTATATAGGCCGAACATCTTTTGGCGGTGCATTACTGCCCGGGAAAGTGGTTCCCTTTAAAAAAAAATGCTTCGTCTCATTTAAAGGTGCTCTGGAGATCTCAGACACATTCCAGGTAGGTCGATCATTTTAGTAATATGAAGCAAAGCCAGAAAGGGGCGGGAAAGCAAGTACTTTCCCGCTCCGAATATGCTTGTTAAAAAGATGATATGGCAAATATTTATTCACCAAAGAGAATAAATGTCAGTTCATGTGCTACGAAATTTTTAGAAGTTGCAAATTTCGTAAATCGAAGATTTAAAAATTTATAACAAGAGTTGTGATGAGATTACATGCACGCGTCGCTACCACTATGGCTACCTATGGGTTGACGCCAGACAACCAATGGAGCCACCCAACTGCTTTTGCTTAATTGTTTGCGCTAGTATAATACAGGGTAAATTAAGAGGTAAATTCAAGTGGGCAAGGAGATATATTTTCCTGCTGCAATTTCGGTACCGTTGTAATGAACAGGTAGTCCCAAATAATAAACTTTTAATTACATTTTGCTATTAGCAATTATCCCTCACCGGTTGACTTTTGACTGGCTCAATGAACCATTCATGTCTCTTTAACACAAAAATAGTTGATAATAATGAAAACAAATCATTCCAGTTTCTCATTCATATCAATTCAATAAGATCTCAAATCATATGATGTAATTAATGATTTCGACAACAATACCTAATACCTGTTGATTTTGAATCGTTCCCATTGAATGAATAGTTCACCATTTAAATCATCTTAACACGTAACTGTTGTTATATGTGAAAAACTTTATTCGGCGTTTCGACTCGAGGTAAAGCCACTAGCGTCTCTTTTCCGGTTGGCGTCACATTCTATGATCCTATAAATAGCTTTAACACCTCATCAACGGAAGAGTTTTGAACGTATTTCCTTTGAAAACCTGAAAAATGGTTGCTTATTGCGAAAAATGTCACTGGACAACCGAAACGGGGCTCACAACCCTTTGCTTGGGTATGATGAATTTAACAATGAGGCCCAGCCTTTCAATTCACCAAGCAGCTTCCTGTGTCCACTAAAAACATACATAAAGTCGTAGGAAGGTGCTCTAGTAGGTACCACTTCATCTTTATGTTAATTTAGGACGTCTCCACGGTGTAGGCGATTCTTAAAAAAGTGTCCAGACTAACTTTATTGAACTTGGCTACCAGTTTTTTAAAAGTTTAAGGTAGCAAATTTGAGTCTAAAAAAAGTAACTGAAAGGTTTAAATTTCATTCTGACATGGTGAAACTTAATTCATGTGGCAATATTTTATTTCATTACTAATGTAGTCCAGTAATCATTTGTATTGTTATCCAATCAGGTCCTCTGTGGCAGTAACTGTAAGTGGGTTCCGGTTACAGGAGACAATATTCCATCCAATGCTATCCATGGTGGTTTCACAGAACACGGTGAAACCCTTTACATTGGTCGAGCTAGATATGGGGCAGCTGCAGTAGTTGGAAAGGTATCCTTATTTTTTGTTATTAATAATGTATGTATTAGTTTCACGTTGTTTCTTGTATGACAACATAACTGAGGGGCTTGATTCTAAAAAGCGTAAATCAAAGATTTAAAAAAATACTTTTTCATAAAACCAAGAATGAATTTAATAGGTATGCACAGATATTGGAGTTATAGAGACCTTTCTGATTATGATGTAGTATATTTTATTGCTTGCTGTAAAGCAATACTTTTCTTCATTTGGATCTTAAAATCACGACGGTTATCTTATGAGGAGAAACTTAAATCATTCATTTTTCCGCCATTTAATCATGATCCGGAGATGACAATCATCATTAGTTAAGATTTCAAAGACGCACGTTTTTCACTTTGACCTCAATAGTACTATAACTATTACCTAATTTTAGAAGATCGTTCACCTCCGATGGTTCTCCTGTATCTTCAAATAAATCTAATTAAGGACGAAACGAGAGCAAATGACAGCTATTTTCTGCAATACTGCTTCTTTCTCCAATCGCCTTTGAAATAAGTGTAACCGAAACGGGGAATTGCAATGTTTTTCTTTGGTATGATGAATTGAACAATGGATATCAGTAGCCATTTTTGGCCAGTCCTCCGACCACAGTAACGCTCATGTTCACTCTTGAAATGCAAATTTAAAAAATTAATTTTACAGGTTCAACGATCAACAGGACTCTGTTACATACGTCAATGCAGGCAAGAAATGACTTTTAAAAACTTCGAAGTACTTGTTACAATTAAGACAGTGTCAATGAATGAGTGATCATTTTGTTGTTCATCAGTATCGGACATTGAAACCGAGGCATGTTCTGATTGCTATTGTGGGATGAAACCAAATGTAAGAATGTATTGGAAAATAAAAATGCAACTTACATTCTGAACCCGTTGTTATCATTGCTGCTACGGAGCATTTCGCTTGGATGTTGTATGATTATTAATTATTATATTGAGGGGTGTTGTGCATTAGGCGTAACAGAAATCATAAGTATAGCAATAGGGATGTATGCATGAGATGCGTAAGAATCAATAATCAAAGAGTTTCCTGTATTACCTTCTCGTCCGCCTCTATTGCAGTTACAATAGACGCTGCTATCCATGACATAAACTTCGATAAATGTTACTATGTAGCCACCATTTTCTCCACCCCCCCCCCTTCTAGTCATACTCATCTAATTAANCATGACATAAACTTCGATAAATGTTACTATGTAGCCACCATTTTCTCCCCCCCCCCCCCTTCTAGTCATACTCATCTAATTAAACAACAAAATAAGAGGCTAGTACATGGGCATTTAAACTCTCCAACCTGCCTTATAAATGCATCCCTGAATTAAATCCATTGCCCTCCCGGTCCCTCCCCATCATTTTATGCCTAACTCTCTCCGCCCCTTTCGTTGTCATTCCTCATCTTCTCACGCCCTTTAACCTTCTCCCCTTCCCTCGCGATCCACTTCATACTCTCATTCTGATGAAGGTGGCTGGGACCACCGAATTTTCTAAAATATAGAGTGGTATTTTCATAAGTATTTCTATTACGAAGGAATACAGGTAATATGTATATGTGACGTCCCGTGTGCTATATAAGCCTTGCATTTTCAGATACATAGCTACACGATATGCTGTCCAACAGCGAAATCATATCCTCAAGGAATTATAGGATTAGGAGAGGGATGGTATATAGAACATGAAGGAATAAATACAAGGAAATAGGGAAAAGTGGAAGGATTCCAATTCCAATCAGATTAAGTTTTCAAGGATCGGGAATCTAAGCTATGACCTACGACTTGCCGGGATAATGCGTAGACCGGGCTACTTCGGCAATAACTGCTGAAATCCGTGAGGGTATATGCTCCCGATCATTTTCGCCCTGTAGTGGCTCTAGGGAGCTTATTCACCCAATGCCATAGTATATACACATGATATATCTATGGCTCTGTATTCATCAACTACCAAGGACGGATGAACATAGGAATAGAAAAGGAAATATAAAATAATTTCCGTTTCATAAATGTGTAGTGTGCGCTGCTTTCTCCGGTCGATCCTTTCAGTGATGTGCCGGTGAACTTTGGAGTATTACGGTACAGAGTTAACGTATGTTAGGCATATAAACATTTTAGGGATCCAGTTAGTGAGGTGACTAGTGCACTAGTTTTACAGCCCAAGATACCGGGTTCAAATGCCGATAGTGGTAGGATTTTCCAGTGAATTACCGATCTCTGCTTGGGTGCCATGTGGAGAGTACTTCAGTGACCCACACTCCGTCCGTCGGATGGGAAGTTAAACTCTGTGACCCCTTGGCACCTATCATTAATAGTGGGCTAATGCCGACGCCGGGTTTCTCTTCACTCCATTCCTTGAAAAATCTACCTCTACCAAATTTGTCATCAGAAAATAGTCATGACAATAGTCATAATATAAAACGATTGATTTCAATTACGAAAAATATTTTTCGATAAATATTCTTGCTCAACCATCGTTGTAAGGTGAATATGAGTGAATGGACACGAAAGTTATATAAGGCGTCGTCTATACCATACACTACATCCATGCATCATGACGCAAGGCCATTTAGACCGGGAATTTGTCTATTAGCAATTTCCCTGCCAGATTTTTTGCACTGTATATTCAATGGCGATTGCCCTTTATACTTACATCTACCTACCTACATCTATCTAGGGTATACCTACTCTTTTCCCTTGGTGATATCTTTTTGCACGCATCCGCAGATGGAGTCGAGGTCCACCCCGGAGATCACGATGATGATGTTCCCGGTCTGAAATGGAAAAGTGCCGTTGATGGAGAAATCCCTGAAGGGGGATTTGTTGGTGGACACGACATGAAAAATACTCTGTATATTGGCAGGGTCTCTATTGGTGGTGCATTACTCCCTGGGAAAGCGGTACCTATTAAAAAGAGGTGCTATGTCGCCTTGAATGGTAGACTGAACAGTTCAGCTATATTCCAGGTGAGTTGATCGCTTCATTCACCTTTACGAAAGATGGATGTGAGTGAGAAAGGGAAGATATGACCTAAGGGTTGGTACCGGTACCAGTGCCGGTAGGTACTGAGAAATTTCTAGGATTCATGCCCTAAGTACTGGTATCGAATTACTCCCAGAACCATGATATTAACCATGTATATGAAAGCGGCCATGCCATATCCAATTCTTTCCACCCAACATCTCTAACCCCCACACCCCGCTTTCCACGTCCTGTCCCCCCCCCACAATTTCAAACATATGCACACGTTCCATTTAAGTATCTCTATTTCTTTTGCCTTACAAGACGTCGCTCAAGCGTTAAAACGTAGTTGTAGAGCAAGAAAAAAGAAGTGGGCAGAACGGAAACTAATTTGGTTTAATATTGTACATCATAACGCTGTACCACGATATCTCGCCTAAAAATATTTGTTTTACGAATTTTGTAATTTATTTCGCAATGAAAGTTAACTGAATATTGCATCAAATAAGAGAGTGCATGATGTCATTCTTAATGTAGACCTGTAATCATTAGAGTTATTATCCAATCAGGTCCTCTGCGGTGACAACTTTAAGTGGATTCCGGTTTCAGGAGAAAATATTCCATCTAATGCTATTCATGGTGGTTACACGGAACACGGGGAAGCCCTTTACATTGGACGAGCTAACGTCGGAGAAGCCGTAATAGTTGGGAAGGTATGTGTAAAATTTGCTATAAATAACGTATTTATAATTTACAGTATTCACTTACTTACCAATTGTTTTTCGTATCATAACTACATACATGTCCACCACAAAAAGGTTTAACCCAACTGTAGCATGAGTATTGTTGAATTGAGTCAAAATTATTGCCAAAACCAGGTATAAGGAATTTTGGCGGGATGCTAATGTTCACATTTCGTAGCCAACTGTGCGTAAAAAATTAATTTCTCCCGTCTAAAAGCTGTATTGGTAGGTATATTTATTATTGGCCTTATTGGGAAGGCAAAGGTATTTTACCCCTATCGATCTATTTGTCAGTAGTTTTGTGCCCACTATTTTATGTTCTTTTAGTCTTTCCTAGTGAAAATAAACGAAGTTGTAATGGAAAACGGCCCGAAGGCTTGCTTCAATCAATTGCTTGCAGGACATACCTAATAGAACTTTCGCCGTCCATTCATTCATGGCTGCAGTGTGGTTGGCAATTTCTCTTGGAAACCAGAATCAACCCTACATGTTTACCTAATGAAAAACAGAACAGCACCCCCGAACATAAATGAAATAGACCGGCTGTTAGTAAAAAAATGTCGAGAATCTCGAGTTTCAGAAGCTATATTTTCAGAAGCTATGTTGCAGAGGTAACCGATTTAAAAAAAGTAAAATGCACCTTATAGGCTGTTCATTTCTACTTTTTTTTCTGTGGATAGAAAATTTGTTACCACCTATGACGAACTTTTGGTTAATGCTTTTTGATTGGTTGGTTTGTAATCTATTAACAAAGAGCTACCTCCGGGGAAATGCGACGACGATGATATAGGTTTCATACTCCGAGACAAAAATACCTTGACGATTTCGCTGAAATTCTCAGGATTTATAAAACCCTTTGAACCTCCAAAAAAATGTGGCCTCAATTTTGTGTTAAGGTAGGTGCTGGTGCCGGTAGATAACAATAATAAAATAATAATGTATTACCTTGGCGTGGTAGGAGGGCTTGCGTGTTCTGGTGATTTCTAGAGCGGTGCTGACGGGAGCATGAAAATTACTCCTGTTAAGGTAACTCATTTCTGATAGGTCGGAGGGTAGAAGCTAGACGAAAGGTAGTCCATGCAGCGTCTGTTCCTCAGTGAGGCGGCTGCAA
>LYUA01001879.1:163968-186857 GCA_002093875.1 Calopteryx splendens | reverse complement strand
GGCCTAGAATAGGTGAATTTAATTTTTGGACCTTACCTCAAGATACTTATATATTGAGGTAAATCCTTAATATTCTGGCATTCACATAGAAAATATTGCAATTTTTAATACTATTCTATCTAAAAAACTTGGGAAATGTTAAAATATTTAAGAGAAGTATGTAATAAAAAAGTGACACTCTTTAGTATTGTACACAAAAATTTTCAACATAAGGAATTAATAATTGAACTGAAAGCTTTTACTGGAAAAGGATTTCATATGATACTGACAGTAGAAAATGAACTCCAAAAAAATTTCTACAGCAACGCTGTAGACTGGTTAGTTTTTGCCTTGTTATGTTGTGGGAATTATCATCAGTGCCAAGAAACATTCAGTATACATTCAACTATTTACCCACCAACACAGCACCAAGGACACATGCCCTCCTGCCACTGGGTTGTGGCCCTGCTCAAGGGTTTCTTGCAGTCCAATAGTGATTATATACAATGGTGGACACAACATTAAACCATTAACACATTCAGTGTGGATAATGTGCATGCATATCATGGTTCTATACAGAAATAACATCCACATCAAGGGCAAAAACTAGAAAATTGACACTGTATTCAAAGTACATTAAAACTTTAACATATATATGGTCTGGACACTTCCAGCTTGACTCAAGGCAAATAGAAATAGTTAAGACATCATCCAATTAATTTACATTTTTTTCCTTTCCTTATTTAATTCCTTTTCAATCTTTCTATTATTAAAATGTGCATGATGCTGACATACAAAAATAATGAGTTTGTTTGTTTGCAATCATGGACCACACACCTCTGTACATTAATTTAAACATTTATGCAATTTTTTTACCTTCAGAGAATTTAGCATGCAAAAGTTTAATAAGTATGTTAACCCTAACTTCAATCAGTGAATCCTTTTGAATTTAATTTTCTCAAATTTAGACCGATTTGCTTAAAATAACTAATAAAGAAGATTTTCATGCCACAACAATGTCTGATTACGATAGGATTACTGGTCATGAAATAAATTCATGTAACAAAAGATTGATCTTTTTACAAATACACTAGACAACTGCATTTGAATTTTACTACTACATGGTCCCAGGCTTACAAATGAGACATGCTCGCTTGATCCCGAGATCAAAGTTATATGTAGCTTAGATTCCTGATAAACTAAACATACATGGTAATAGCAATAAAATAACAACTGCACTCTTATGGGTCATATTAGTAATAAAGAACAAAGTCAATAAAAAAGAGTATGAATTTAGTGATGCTGTGCATAAATGATAATATTAACAATGAGAATAGCCATTAGAGTCAAGATGCTGCACAAACAAACCAATTAAGCCTTGTGGGTTAGTTTGCCTGCACAATAAAAATGTCGAATTATTAATTTAAGTGTTTAATTAAAAATTACCATAATAGTGAACCACAGATGGATCATTTGTAAGTATAAAATGCATTAAGTTGGGGTACCTGAAACTGCTGATTTTAATTAATTCCATATTTGTGTGTTTTCAGGCACAAAAAATTACCCTGCGGTGTTTTTCAATCACATTTCCAAAATCCTAACTAATATCTGCTAACTATCCATATTTCTTATCATATCATGGGCCCAGCACACTTGACTGTGCGTTATGTACAGTGTTTATTGTGATTTAAAAATAATAAAAGTAACACAAGTGGTGATGAGATAGGACAGATTAATGGCTTGGAGTTCCCTTGCCCACAGCAACTACTGTCACAATGATGTCGGGTCATTTGCCACACATCAAAAAACTTGAAGGGGGAAGAAATTGGGGAAACTGGAAGCATTTAATGGGACTTGTATCTTCATTTAGATGACCTCTATGATTGTGTGATCTGTAGAACCATCTGAGGAAATACAGTAAAACCCCCATCCACTCGAGATGAAGAGAGAAATGCAAGTGCGATAAAAATTTTATTAATGGTACAACCTCATCTCATCATCCATGTGAGAACTGAAAGAACCACGTATTAAGCCTGGAGGAGCTTGTGCATCGTCTTTGAAGATAAAGGCATGCTCAGGCACATGAGGCGATAAACTCCTTGACAACAAACATGCAAACTTCAGCTCCCTTTATGAGTATGTCTTATCCATGAGGGACACAATCCACAAAATTCCTGCAACTGGAAAGCCTGTAGATAGTAAATTTGATCCCTTCCTAAAGCTTAGAAATTTGAGACCAGATTATAAATGGTTATGGCAGCTGATTGAAGATAGTATCAGGATGGAAGAAGAGTCGACTCTGGATCTGGTGGTGAATGAGCTGATTCGAGGGGGCCAAAAGGAAGCCACAGACGAAGGGGGTGCAAGAAGTACACCACGAGAACTCTTGGCTGATGAAAATGGAAAAAAAAACCACCAAAGTGGAAGCTGTTCCGGATCATATACATGAAGGCCATGGATTGTCCACGAGGACACAAGGACAAAGATGACACAGCATTATCAACAATGCCAGGGACAGAATAATGGTCCACAACTGGAAGTGGAGGTTTTTTATACTGCAAAAGGCTGGGACATAACGCTTTGAAATGTTGGTTTAGAAACAAAAATGAAGGAAAAAGAAACAATCATGGTAACAATGGTTTAGCTGTAGAGAACCAACATTCTGGACCAGCTGCCTGGAATCTTTTTGCTGCTGTGACAACTATAAATAACAAGAATGTATGGTACACAGATTTGGGGGCTTCAACCCATACGTGTGGGGAAATAGCTTAAAAATTATTAGGGAAGCTGAAAGTAAAGAGGTTAATTGTGCATTTGTTAAAGGTGTAATTGAAATAAATGAGGATGAAAAACCAAATGTGCCCTACCAGAGTTTGTTGGGATCTTTGATTTGAGTAATTGGACCAGACTGGATGTAAAAAATGCTGTAAAAATTGAGGGGAAACTTAGATCCATATAACCCTGACAAAGTGTGTCTATTAAAGGCTTTCAATGGACTTACATAGGTTTCTGGGGCCTGGGATGTAAGCTGCATGAAACTTTCGTTGGTCATCATATATCCAAGTGTGATCCATGTTCAACATCTAACAAAATACTTCTAACATGTTCACTATTGTTGCAATTCATGTAGATGACATATTTATTGTATCTAATGATCATAATGAGAAATGTAATCCGAATAATCTTAAAGAGAAATTTGACTCTAGAGATCTGGGAAAACTTATTCACTTTCTTGGAATACATGCAGAGTAATAGAGAAAGAGAAATTCAACCCTAAAAATTTGTAATTTGAGGAAGTTCTCACCAGATTTAATGTCTAACTGTAATTACACCAACTGTATTTTGAAAGAAATGAGGATGAAAAACCAAATGTGCCCTACCAGAATTTGTTGGGATCTTTGATTTGAGTAATTGGACCAGACTGGATGTAAAAAATGCTGTGAACTATCTTAGTCAATTTAATCAACATTTTTGTTATGTACATTGGTGCAATGCAAAGTGTTCTTAGACACCGTCAAGAATAAGTGTCTAGCTTTCAAAAGGAATTCAGAACATTTAATTGGTTTTTCTGATGCTGATTGGGGAAATGATCCTAAGGATATAAAATCACATTCTACAAAAATACTCTCTAAAATTAGGAGGAATTGATTGGCCAAAAGTTAATTGTGAATATTAGGGTGCCACTTTACCTTCAGATGATTCAGGATTCCGGAAAAGAAGTGAACATAGATATTGCTTGTAATAGTATTAGACTTGGTAGACAACATAACTTTTTGGTAAAACATGTTTCTTCTGTAGATATGCTAACTGACATTTTCATGAAACCCTTAGGGGGGACCTAGGTTTAAAAACCCTGTAAATAAACTTCTTGTATGATCACAGGATAAAAGGGGTTATGTTGAATTTAAATCAATCCTGCTTAGTTGTAGGCTATTGAATGTAAAAAAATATGTGTCGATAATAAATGTGTCTTCCAGTACAAAAACTAACATGCACTTTGTTTCAATCATGTTCCTAAAATCCTAACTAACCTCTGCAATTCTTATCAGTAACTAGCAGACTTGCCTTTTTACATTACTGAAAAGAATACAGACAAGGAATGATTGAAATACAGTGCAGTCCTTTAGGCACTTATACCTAGTAGTCTAGTCCATGGCTGCCATCCACTGATACGCCAAACTTAAGGCCGGAAGGGTGAGTCCTAATCTTTCTGATCTTTAGAAATGGCGAGCCCAGATATCAATTGCAAGTCCTTGCTAGGTCACATAGGAGTATGTCCTGCAATTAATAGACTTATGTGCTAAAGGGTTGTACAAATTGTGTCATTAGTCTTTAAAAAATATATACACATATTTGAAAGAATGTCACTTGTCTTTTTTTCACTGTCATCATATACAGAGTTGCATAATTTTTTTATGCAACAAGTGATTGAAATATAAAAAAATCAATTAAATATATCAATATTGAGAACTAAATAAACCAAGCTAAGTGAAAGTTATAATTTACGTTTGTGAGGAAAAAAATTGGTTCATTTAACAATAAAAAAAAAAAAAACGTTTTCAAGATTGCTTCAGATGTAGGTGTGGAGGAGGAAGGAAAAGGTGAAATGGACAGAAAGGAAAACCAAAAAGGAAGTTTTGGGAATGGTAGGGGAGGAAAGCTATTGGGAGAAATCCTAAATTTAAACCTAGGTCCCAAAAAAGGCAGGAAAAGTGGATACAGGGCGTGGTGAGTGGTGATGGATTGGTGAAGAATGTGATAAGAGAATGTTGAGTGAGGGAGAGATAAGGCATGTTGGATAGAATGGTGGCAGAAGGTATGCTAAAATGAAGTAAGGGTTATTGTATGGGTGTCCATCAGAAACCTACCTTAACCGGCAGATTAACAGCTAACCTGGGAATTAAAAGTACATGGACACTTCTGAATTCTATTACTTTTGTACCCAAAGATATAATAGTTCAATAAATATTGTGTAAAACTTAGAATTTTTAAATGGGAAGAATAATTTACTCAAAAGTTACTTGATACTGTTAAACTTAACTGGATTATGAATTGCTTACCAGTGCTCACATTTCAGTCAAAGTTTAAGCGTTTATTCATAAAGCAAAAGGATTGAAATTGGGGCCAGGTAACTTGAGCATTCAAATTTATTTTATATGTACCATGCTTAATGTTCAGCTTAACACAGTATCACAATATGTTAAGCTGAACAACAGATTAGTATATTATTCAAACAGATTTCATGGCAATGGAATTTCAATTTAAAGAAACTAATGCACTTTAGTGATGTCAAAAAAATGTGTGAACTTACCTGAAAACGTTTATCACGTTCTTGCAACCAGCGAGAATAGGTATCTGATAGATGTTCGCTTTCTAAGCAACGCCAAGCCAAAATTTGATCTTGATTGAATTTCTGAGTTTCAGTATGTGACCAAGGCACCCAACTGGGATTAATTTATCAGTAACAGCTGTACTTACATTTAAAATACATTAAGGGTGTTCTGTACTTTTTAAATGATCAAATTTGACAATCCCTTGATACAGTTCCATGCACTCCGATCACCTCAGGAATGGGATAGGGGACAGGTAGAAGAGTATATTGAATCCAAGATGGGGAGATATTTTAACTTTTATTGGTTCACACAAATTAATGTGGTACCTATTGTTTAGTGTTGTAAGTTAAGTTGGGCTGGTAATAAACCCCTCGGCCTATTTTCGAACTCATGAGAGTTCACAATGTATTTTCTTTCAAATTTTATGGAACCTCAAAACTTAAATAGGAAATGCTTTCTAACCTTTAAACCATAAATAAATCATCTTTTCAGTTGGAGATGCAAGCATATACAGGGATATTCAATGCTTTCTATTTGGATCATTACACACTACTCAATACATTTTCCTGTTAATCTGAAAGATGCCAGTGTAAGTATCATTCTAAATTGATTTATTGAAGGGAACTTTCATCATGATTCCCAAAACAATCATCAAGCACTATAATTCCAATCTTGACCCCAACACAAAAGTAAAGATTTTTAAAATAGCTTCTTTTAAGCAAGATTGTCCTAAAACATTAAAAAAGTTATCATCTTATAAAATGCTCCTTTTAATAAACTCAACAAAAAAAACTTTAAGCATATGAAATGTTTAATTGGCCCTTCAAGTTCATTGTTAATTATAACAATACAGAAATAGAATCAAATGAAGACCAACTATTCCTCACATGCATAACTACACTAGTTCATAGAGATGGTATCTAGCAATCTTATCTGGGGAAGCTGGGCCAATGGAAAATGCAACAGAAATTAGAAACATGCAGTATGTTGCTGAATGCTTACACTTGCATAAAAAATTGGAAAATATACATAAGACATATTAGGCATGAGTAATGAAATTGATGTTCTTAAATTTTTGGACAAAAGTAAGCATTACAGCCAATGTGGTTTGTTTTGGTGGAAACTTTCCAGATCAGGGGTCTTTAAGAGAAAACATTAGAAGCTTAATGGGAACAAAACTACTTTTAATGTAATAGTTATTTTACAAAATGTAATATTGAATTTTAAAAAATGATAACCATGGTGAACAAAATAAATGAAATTCTTTGCAGTATTTTATTATCTGGGTCAATGCAGAAAAGATTTTCTAATTCAGAAATTTATTTAATCAATCAGAACTTAACCAATTACCATCTCCCAAGAACTTTTGTAAATGGTTGAACATCATTTTCTGCATAATGGAGAGATCATTCAAGTACATATTATGAGGCATCAATTCTGATAAAGATAGAGAAAAATGAACAACATAATTGAAAATATTTTATCCACGTTCCTGAACTTCATTATGAATAGGGTCATTCCCGGGTTGATGCTAATTTAAGAAAATTTTTGTTTGGTAATATTTGTAAATTCAATGCATTAGTTGAGTACACTAGTGGCGGCAAGCTGATCCTGATGCCAGCCTTAAGACTACGTGACATTAGACGTGTTCTACCTGGTATTCTAGGAGATAACCAATTTGTAGCACATGCAATAATGTGGCTAGTTCAGAAAGACACACAAACCAAAGTGAAAAATATTCTATATGAAAAAACTATGATGCAATGGTAACTGATATTTAATTGAAAAGCTTCTTATATATTTGTACCTTTCCTGTGGAGTAGTGAACTCGCTGATGCTGAAATATTGAATTCTACTGCTTCACCCATGCCCACAACTTTAAAAGTCAGGATAAAATACAAGGGTATATCCAAATATGTTTCACTTAGTGCTATCTACCAGAATTTTCCAGAAGTGACAATGTTGTACATAAATGATGTAGCATGTATTTTTTTCTTCCCATGGAGACAAATTTCCTAGATTGCCCATTCACTTGGTGTGTATAGGTCATGTTCTGTGGCATTTCAGCCTAATCATTATTCCAAATTAGAAGTTCGGGGAACTGGATTTTTTTGTATGAAAAATTTGAATTTGACTGAAATTTAACATGAAGGGTCAACACTCTATGAGGAAGATATAATGTCTTGCCAGTCAAGTGAGAAAGTGGTCCAATGAAGGCCACATATTTAACAGATGAATTGTGTAGAGACAGACCATTGACGTCCTGCAAGATGTTGAAAAACTACAGGAAAGTCAACAAAGGACCATGGATGGGGAAAAGTGATCGATGGGATAATTTTGCTGCAGGACACACCTCACAAGCATGCCATCATACAGGAGCTTATTCGCATTTTTCAGTGGAAAATGTGGTCCCATATGAAGTTCCAACTTCACCCTGTGGTTACCACTTGTTCCCTCGAATGGAGAAAGACCTTGGAGAAAAGCATTTTGCAAATGATGAGGAAGCAATGGCAAACAGCTCAATGAGAAAAGCCTTCCTTTTTGTCCAGGAAATGTTTAGAAACATTTAACTACCTTTGTCAAAAATTGGATTAGATCGAATTTTAGGAACTATAACTTCAAATTCACCAAGCACATATTTTTTGCTGACACAATAAGCTAAGCTTATTTTTGAGACAGCCTCATGCATCCATTATTTTCACATAATTCTCAGGAGCAATGCAAAAATATAATGACTGTATTTGCCAGTGTAGAGGCACTCTACCCCCTCAAAATACACCTAAAATATGGGGTCTTTGCACTGGTAATCAAAATTAACGTACATGCTGGCATATGGGACACTTTTATCCCTCAAAATATGATTATAAGTTATGCAAGATTATGTGTATATTATAAACTGCTGAATCCTTACAACAGCAATGTTGTTTATTACTTCCAAGGCTAATCGTGAAAAGATAGGTCTGTCATTACTTAACTTTTTTACCATATTCTCCTGTTTTTCAGGGGCTGTAGTCATAGGTCATGAGTCAAATCAATCATAGTTAAACCTCTCTAAAGCCTAATGAGTCGTTAATTTTAGTTGTACCAGATAATCGAAACATGATGTTACATTCACTACCTACTGTTAAAAAAATAATAGAAATGCATGGGGGATCATATGGATATACCCAAAGTCTATGCATCCTGTAAATTATTTGAATATTAATATACCAAAACAAAAAATTCACAAGAAATGCCTTATTTTACCAATGATGACCATTACCAACAAATTAAATTATCTCATGTCCCTGCAAAGTCCAGTTTGTGTACTGCAGACTCAAAATATTTTTGGAGCTAAGTTATTAAGAATTCCATGCAGTGGAAAAAATCTCAACTGTAATTGCTACCAACTGCGAAAGTATCTTTTGATCTCAAAAGATAATTTTAGAAATTTTGAATTTGTTTTCATAGCTATCAAGGAGTTTTCTCAACAGATGTAGTATCTATAGAATAGGATGTTACATGATCAAAATTAACTTTTTATGGAGCCATTTGTTATCATAGAATTATATATGCATTAAAAGTACACATACAACCAGTGGACCCCACATTCCTGTTTAAACTTTACAAAAGGAATCAATCCACAGCAGAATCATTGAACACCACACATTGAATAATAAAATGTACATTCCATGATTGTTCAAAAGCATCCTATGAGTAGGCGTGAGTTTGTGGTGCCTTTTTATTACAAAATTATAAACATACTGACATAGTGCAGAAAAATTTATTTGCTTAGGTACCCATAATAGCTGCAAGGGCAGATGGTTGGAAATGGAGATTGAAAGGTCATTTATAAAAATAATGCACACACTTATTAAAATTCTTTTGTCAAGATTATGGTTTCAAAATTCCAGTCCGAGTGAAATTCACTTAGATGTTGACTCTTGGCTTAATATTTCTCTTTTCAGCAGTTTGAATGTTTTTTAAGCATCTAAATGCATTCCAAAATTATTTGGAAAAGCCACATACATTATCAATGCTATCAGCTTCATACACATCCATCAATGTTTCTTGAGAGATTGAATATAAAATATTATGGGTAGATTCATCATTAAAACTTCTTTACATTGTCACTGGGACTGCTATTCAATAAAATACTATGGAAATTTTTTGAGAGTAAGTGCCTAATGGCCAAAAAAGCATGTATAGCCATTGTTTCACAAGTTATCAGTGTGAATGACATATATATATATAAGTCAATGACTGTAGCAGAAATGAATTATTCTAGATGGATTGTTATTATTTGAAGGCCAAAATGATGTAACAAATTGCAGTTCAAATTTATCACTAAACGAGCTAAAGATCAACCATATAATTACACTCAATATTTTAAGAGGATGAGAATATAAGAGCATATTTTATGGAAAAGAAACATTAAAATCACCAGTGTCATGTTCTCTCTCCCTTTAAAATGTGTACTGAAAAATGCAGTCATCAAGTACTTAAGTATGGTTAGGTCTCCATAATAATGTAAAAACAGGTTATTGTTCATTGCTTTATATTTATGATTCCTATTAAAAAGCTCAAATGGCTAATCTCATGGGTGACTTAACAACCCCATAAAAAATGTTACCATACATCCACCACTGGTTGTACTTTGATACATTATGTAATTGGTTTAATAAAGATGCTTGGAAGGAGTAAATTTTTCTATTCACTGGCACACACAGCTATAAAAAACTTTGGTAACTAAACCAAGTGAATTTGTCTAACAGACATTGGCAGAGAGCTAGTCATACTTGGTGTTTATCAATGCCATTAGCACCAGCTGTAAGTGAAATAATCACAACTATTGCAACTGATACGAAGCTTAATAGAACTTAACCAAACATTAAGGCATATATGCTGTGGTTTTACAATGGGGGAACTCGATGGAAGGAGATATAAATGGTACAGTGGACTAAAAAACTTATGAAAAAATAGGGAAAACTAATTTTTGTGACAAATTTACACATGCATCATAAATTTATCATACATTAATACATGTAAACACAAAATTAGAACAATGAATTAGGTTCTAACATAGTGCAATAATTACCATTAGTGCCTTTAAGCAAAAATAACATTCTCTATGAACTATCACCCTAAAATGAGAATTGCCATTCATCTATCTCCCTTGCAGGGATATTTGCTAAGTAGGTCAAGAAGCATTTGCACCCTCTGACACTAAACATGTGTCCAACTGGTAGTATTTACTGCCTGAAGTTTCCTTAAATAATTTTCATTTGATTTTCTACAGTGAATTAGCAGAGTCAAGATTAATTTGACTGCCAACTGATTATATTAGATAACTTGGTAGAAGATTACTTACTAATAAAATTATGGGTATTACAGAGTGAAAAAATATTCCAAGTACTTAAAATGTTGGTTGGATTGCCATAAATTTTGGAGACCAAATTTCATTCTTCTTGAAAATCTTTTACCACCCCACTAAAGGCTAGCCTTGGCTTTTAGCCTTGGCTAAAACTTCTCTTTGTAACTCAAGTATGACTCGCAGCTTCCTGAAAACTGAGTACCATTCATTCATCCTCATACCTTATCAAATGTGGTGTAGTTTTTGTCGATGTAAAGGGTTGTGATATCATAATTGGTGCTAGGTTCATTGTCTGTGAAGTACTTTGTTCAACAGAAAACTTTTTGAAAGAAGAACGAATCTCGATACTTTTGCAAGCAGCATAAATACAACAATACCGAAGTCCTACTTTGCATTCAGATTGGTAACTATAGTGATACTAATGGCACCCCCACCCAACCAGCCGAAATTCAGATGAGAAAATGCTAAGACCACAAATATATTTGAACAACTCCCCAAAACTCGAGACTTGAGGAAAAATGAGAACTCAGTTGGAAGGGGAGGAATTTTTCAGGAAGAGAAAGAAGGTGGGGAGAACCTGAGTCTGGGTGATATCAGAAAGAAAGGAATTTTTATGATACAATATACTCAAGAGTGCAAAACATGCCTCAAGGGAACATTGCTGACTTAATACACAAACAGTGGCAATTGTACAGAACTGATATGAGCAAAGGACTTATCTTTCTTATGAATACCAGAAACTCATCAATTCTACTTAGTAACACTCTTTAAAATATCAGCATATAGGTAATAGAATTTGTTCATATTTTTAATAAATATACTTAAAAAATTAACTTAATGATAAATTTTTTCCACTTATTATTAACAGGGATGATTTTTCAATGCACACATGGCATGACCTTATATGGTAAAGCAACACCTGTGTTACAGAAGAGTCAGCAGTGACATCTTCAGCTGAGGTATTGAACATCCTTAAATACAATTTAAAAAAAATAAGACAAGCTCACAATTGTGTGAGGAAGAAATAATAATTAAATAAATGAAAACACTGACAAGGTGAAGCCACCATCTAAGATTAAAGAGAGGAAGATTGAGAAATAATTTATCTGGTAGCATTAAGATTAAAGGATGTTGAATTAGATACTCTATGATTAGGAAATAAACAAGTATCTCTAGAAAAAAATGTCAAACAAAAATAATCTGATGTTTAATTGATGAAAATAGGCTTGGTATAAACCAACATTATAAATAATTTTCAACACCATGAGATAGTTTTCATTACTTATTTCCGTTTTATACAAAATACACATTTTTCATTTCCAAGATATCTATTTTCTCCAATGGTGAGGCAGATGCACCAAATTAAAAAAAACAATACAGCATGAAGACATTATAAAAGTTGGCCATTCATATTTTATTTACACTACTAAGGTGGATTTGACAACTTGCTCTGCATACTGAGGCAAAATGTAGTTGAAAACAAAAGTTCAATATTGGAATGTTCACATAACATGCCCCTCATTACACCTGCACTGGCTTAGTGGTTGGTACATAAGAATTGAAATATTTTGAAAATGAAATATTAATACTTTCAATTACCCTTTTTGGATGGCAATCATGTAATGTATAGGATAAAAGGCAAACCATGTTTGCACCCAGATTTCGTGATGCAAAATCATAATTGAATGTGAAAATATTCCCAATAAACTCCATATAAAACTATATGGAATTCAAAAAATGTACATAAATTTTATAAATTACTCTTCCACTGCAAATGAAAGTGTAGAAAATGATCAAACATATGAAATGAGTTTTCTCATAAAAATGCTAAACAATCAAGGCATTACATAAATACTACTCAGGTACAAATTAGTCATGTTGTAATATATTACAACAACAGTTTTAAAACTTTTGGTTTATTACACATGCAATGTGCCATGGTGAAGATGGATACAGTTAAGTACAGAATCTATGGCTGCAGTATTAGAAAGCTTTCCCTTCTAAATACAAAGCCTCTTCTAAACCAAGTTACTCATATAAAAATAACTCTCATGTAGGATTATTCTTTCTGCAGGAACAGCTTCTATGCTCTATCCCCAGAGATTCTGTCTTAGAAAATATTTACAATGAACAAGAAGGCATTTAATATACATTGGCACACTTCACATGACATTTTTATAACATAAAATTGACCAGTTATAAAACATGGAATTATAATAACACACACTGGATAAAATACAATTTACAAAATGATACACATGATAAGACTTTTTAAAAATTCCATCAGAGTCATTAGTGACACGGTTTCATCAATATACAAAATTTCCAATATCTTGATGTAATTATAGACGATCGAACATGTTGTCTGTTTCACTGATACCTACAATATAACATTTTAAACAATTAAGCTCAAATAACACCTATGTAATATTACAAGAGGGTGGCAAAATACTAACCAAAATTCCAGAAGAAAAACTACAAGTCCTAGGAAAAGACAACCAAACTAACACTTACCAAACTTTTTGGATATGCTTCTAGTAAGGGGGGGATCATACTGCTGAGATTTCTTCATTGAGGAAATCTGGAACTCTGTAAATTATTTTGGCAAAAAAATGAATTATTATGGTATAATGCAAAAAAATTAATTTGCTGGACTACAACTTAAAAAAAAGAAGTAACGATTAAATCATTTAAAGGGAATAATGAAAATGCACTGATTGAGTAAATATCATTGTAGAATCCTCCAGCTGTGTCTTCATTAAGCCTTTCGTTTTAAAGGAAAGTTAAGCTGGATATGCATTGACATTCTATTGAAGCTGTGTGGCCATAAGCATCTCCAAAATATGTCTCGTGTTGTGTTGTTAATTTTGTGTGATTTTGCAAGGATGAACCTATAATGGGAACTTTAGAGCAGAATAAATCAAATGCTCAAGAATTTTTAATCATTAAAACAAATACTGTCCACATTCTTCAACTGCTGATGCCACCATCACATTCTGACCAAATATAAAGGAAGATATTACCAAAGTACATTAAATGCATGTTACATTATATGTATGCCCTGATTTTTTTCATCAACACAAAAACGGTTAAACCTTCCTTTATCTCTGATATGAATGACCCTGAGCACTCTTTCTGAGCACAATTTACATATATTTTCTGGTTGCACTCTATATTGCATTACAATATATGCTGCTCACACATTTTCCCTAACTGCACATTAGGTACATCACAATCCATCACCAAAAATATGACACAACTCTTCACATTAAGCAGCAATGTAAGTGATCATAAATAGGTAAACACAGGGTAATTATATAATTTTAATAAGCACTATAATTATGAATGAATGCTAAAAGTAACTGAACCAAAGCATTAAAACTGTTAAAATGAATTATCTCAGTTTGATATCAACTAAAAGGCACAGCAACATTTCACAAAAAAATAATAAACACCAATCACAATTCCAACATCATGCATTAATGAGTAGGTCAGATATAATCAACTTCCAAAATGGGAAACAAGAAGGCATTGAGGATTCTTTAAGATAAGATATCTCACACTTCAACTGCATTGGGATCAGTGTGTGAATGGTATTATAGAAACTGTTGTGGTCAAGATGGTTGATGAAAAATAGAAATGTTGGACTGTGTGAATCCTTAATCCCAACGATAATAAAATATCCATCTGAATCAAGTATGAACCTTAAGTTGTTTGTGATCACATAATTGGCCGAGAAGTTGGTAATACTCAGCTCTTCATGAGTGGCTATTGAAAGATATGTTAAGAAATGTCGATTATGCATCATAATTGTTTTATTTAATTCATACCAAACAATCTTTTAAAACATCAAATATGCCTCTATAATTATTTCATCACTGCTAGCAAAAAAACTGGACTTCAACTCACTGAAACAATAAACTAATGTTTGAATGTAAATAGGATGAGGAAAATATCATTGAATAGTCCTAAATTGGTCATTGATGCATCATGACATTAAAACTCAATAAATGTTTTCCTTGCTCTCATTTAAAAGAAGTCATATTAAGTGATAAGGGCTCAATGAATAGATGATCAATAACATAACTACTATTTCAAATTGTGCCATCCTGCCTCAAATTTTTAAAATTGGTAGATGCCTACAAGTGCTCAATGTGAATATTTTGGTGCAATAAAAAATAACTCTGAAACAGTAGCAATAGGATTCTCAATTAAGCCAAAAACATTCATTAATCATGCATGTATGCATTAACTTTAATTCATTCAAAAGAGCATACAGAATTATAAATGGCAAGGTGATGTATAAAACAACAAAAATTAACCTACTTGATACAAAAACTATAAGGTCAAAAGATTGAAGTGAATGCCTTAACTCCAATCAATGGTATTCCAGTTTAAATTAGCAGATTCAGAGGGGCCTACAAATTAAAATCTAAAGAAATAATTTTTTATATTTTTGGGTCATTGAACTTCACTGAAAAAATAATATATTTATTTGCATTTGAGGATAGAGCCTGGCATTACTGTACACCTTTACATACTTAATGTTGCACCCTGATTTGAGATATACAATGAAAACCTTTCAGTTTCACTTACTCATTCTTAAAGCACTAATTAGTTCTAGAACTGTGATACTTTCAAGAGATGATGTACTATTATTACAAAAAAATTCATTTATATGCATGAGGATGATTTGATTGATTCAATTAATAAAGATTAAGCATTGATAGCTGTAAAAAAACCATAATCAACTCCCAAGGTTGGTTAGACAGCTGTTGTACATTAACAACCTGAATGAGTAAGTTGTAAGAAATAAATTACCTACTCATATCTTGTATTTGGTTTGTACCATATCTTATAACTTGCTGACATTTTTTAATATTTCAGTGAAAGAGTGAGTAATATGCAAGCTAAGGACTGGAATGTGTCATTATACTTTTTGATAATAACTTCAATTTATCAAACTCTAGCCTAAGTTTCACCTTGGCCATCACAATTTTCCATTCAGTTCTCTTATTTCATTAGCATTAATCAGAGATGAATGACTTTGCCTGATGGCCATAGCTAATTACAAGCTGGTAAATACTTCAAAGTTGTATCAAAGAATATATGTTCAAAGAAAATGCTAGGGAAAATTGTAATATTACCCACAAAACCTTTTATAGGCATTAGGGAGATATCTATGCCATGATGTTGCTAAACATGTTCAGGGACAATGCAGGTAATCTTACTGTACAATATGATGATGTTTTTTGATTGGGACTGTAATAGGAAAATACTGAACAGAGGACTCTTTCAGGATTCTTTTGTACAACATTTCATAAAATTGGGATACATAAAAATAAGAGAATATATTGGAATTATATTCCCCAAATTGAATTAAAAACTATAGCTCCTATTGTTTCTCTTCAATTCAACTCCTTAATAAATAAAAATAGAAACACGTAAAATAGATTAAACCTCATTATCACAATATGCCACTCTACTCAGTAATAAACACCAAAAATTTAACTTGATTTTCAAAAAAATACATCTTCCTTTAAATGAACTCAAGAAAGATGGTAGCAAAGGCTTCCATGGGAGTATGCAGCCTTCAAGATCGAATTGTAAAATAATAATAAAGTATATAAAAACAATGTTTAATCTATTTTATTTGGTAATTGATTTTATTCAACATAATTAACATATCATGTTGTGCTCCAAATCCACCATCTGTTGTATTTCCAACACCAATGCTGCTGCATGCATTTCCACTTGCACCATACTCTCCTGCACCACAGTCACACTGATGTATCATTAAAATATATGATCCGATCCAGTTGTACACTTTTACACAATGTAAACATTTTTATTAGGATAACAAGAACTAGTAAATCCCAATCTAGGAATGTTAAAATATTCCAAAAGTGACCAAAGAACTTGGTCTACAAAAAAATTCCACTTTGGATTAGTAAAATTCGCTATGAATGACCTAAAAATATTTTATAATTACTAAGGAATTATCTGCCATTGCCACTCTATATGTAACATGAGCAATCACTTAAGTAAACACATATTCTGGGATTACAGAAAGCTCCGAAGCATTAAACCAGTGAAATAGGTTGGATGCATTCTTAGCAGATGCAACAAACAAATCAGCATTTCATGAAATTCCATGCTCATGGTTCAATAGGTGAAACTATAATGATCACAATTTAAGCATTAAAGCCTAATCTTTGTTGTGTGTTTTAACCATCACTTTTGAAAATACAGGATCAATTAAGCACCAGGATTTAAATTTTGAATTTTAGGCAAATGACAGTGAATTTCTTGAAATACAGGCATCCAGTATTTGACATAATTTTTGTTGACATGTAATTCACATTAACACTAGTAATAAGGAATGCTTTCATACAAATTGTAGAAATTTTGTTTTTATGATTCCAAGTAATATTTATACCTAAGTACAAAGAAATCCCCATTTGAAAGTTTTAAGGGCAGGGAATTTCAAAAAGATAGTCCAGGTAAACCTTTGATTAAATCATTGGCATAACCCTCAAGGGGATGCATAAAAGTACTTTGGTAAGTAAAGTAACTTTGGAAAACTCACTCCATAGATTGGCATGAATAGCAGCACTTAGGGATTATATTGACATGTCAGCAAAATGATGGT
This sequence comes from Calopteryx splendens, assembly GCA_002093875.1. NCBI lineage: Eukaryota > Metazoa > Arthropoda > Insecta > Odonata > Calopterygidae > Calopteryx > Calopteryx splendens. The sequence continues at coordinate 169,540 of LYUA01001879.1, read as the reverse complement.
GCTTACCATTCTTAATATAATTGGAAACAGTGAGGTCCCAGAAAACCAAATCTCTCAACATTCAATCTCACTTAACATTTTTTTTCTCAGAATAATTTAGTAACACCAACACAGACCATTTAGAAGACTACTTTTTTCCTTTATGATGTACACGGATCAATGTTGTGAAATAACTTACAAAGGTTGCCGATATATAATGAAATTTAGGACTGAAACATATCTGCCACATATTTCATTTGTGTAAATGATAGAGAATTTTAGGGAAAGTGCTTTTGTGAAATGAAGTGAATATGTGAAATATCTATTCCCCAGCCTTTCTCAAAGGAAAGTTACCACACTCATCACAATCAAATGAAATTAGAAAGTTACTCGTATTCAGTAATGGTTTGTTCAATCTTTTTTGTGCAAAATTAGGAACTACTTCCAACACTAATGCTTCTCTCCTGCATATAGTAATGCCTGATAATGTGACTTCATCATTATGAAACTTAAGATGCAAATGCAAAATTAATCCAAGTTAGTGTAAATTACAAGCTATGTAACTCAAATCAGAGTGTAGGAAAATCTATATACACTTGATGCCATCAATTCTTTCCTGATTTAACAATAATTAATTAAATTTCTTGTATATGATTAAAATCAATGTCTTAGTTTACCCCTAAACTAATTAAAGGATTATTATAAATAAGAGAGCTCTTTATGAAAAATTAAAAAAATACATTCACATCTATTATTTGTGAAAACACAGGCAATTATTTGGAACACCAAAGATGCTAGCCACTCAGATTTAAAAAAAAACTTTAACCATGACCTTGGAATGCCAACCAATTCTTCTATTACTTTTCATTTTGCATATGAGGAAAAACATTTTTTGGTGGATTTCATGACCAGATACCCATTATGTACATCACTATTTTCTTGATAATGATCGAGAATTAGTGACAGTTGTCAAGAGCAGATGCTGTGGGTTGGTGTCTTTCAAAGAGTGACTCTACATACTAATAATTTATGCAATTTTTAGATCAACGAGCATGTCTTGTTCTCTATCCCTGTACCACTACCTTCTCAAAACAAATATAAACCCACTAACTTTTATTGAAAAATACATCATGAGAAAAGAAAACCAAATACCTGATAAAAGCATTTGAATTGAAACATATATATGGAATTAATTCAATAATTTGCAACTGCTGGCATATGTTTCCAGAGGGGACCTTAAACATATTCTCTGATTTAATTATTGGATATTTCCATCGGTCAACTAGCCTTATTTTACTCACTACAGTTGTTCAGCTTGAGTCTGTCGAATTTACCCAGAACTCAATACAGTTGAACCATCTTAATAAAGATCATGAGTACCTTTTCTTAAGTTGAGGTATTAAGGAGTAATTTAAACCTTAAATATTTCTTTCAGATCAATCAATGCATACAGCAAAAAAATTAACTATTTGGCAGCAGTTATTGGTAGATTCTCTTTACATGGGGAAATGATACTTATTACTTCAAAAAACAAGGGCATTTCTCACTATGAAAATTAATTTCAACTTTTTTGTTTTGGAATGGAAAATTTTAATGTTATAACATCTCATTCAAAATTACTCTTCTGTTCAGTAAGCAAGAAAATCACAGCTATGAACAGTAAATAATTTAATTGCTAAGCAAAGAGCCACTTATTCCTAAAATTAAATTCCATTAGGGAGTGTGACTCACAAATGCTTCAAGCAACAGAATAATGCTTGCATCCACCAGTGGGAACCAGCTAAAGGAAGAACCTATGGCCTTCATTGTCTTAAACCATGATTTGGAACAAATTAAATTTGGAGGCAATATCATTTTCCATATGTACTACTTTTGAATTAATCCCATGAATTAGGATCATATTCTCTTTATGCATTCCTGAAACAATAGATGTATAATTATATCATGAGTGCATTTTAAATTCATGAACATAGCTAACCTTCACTGGAATGTAATTTAATAAAATTCTCGACATTAGTAACCTATCATTCTTTCAAAGTTGCACAGGCAGTGTGAATTTTAGGTACAGTTAAACCCAGAGCTAAAAATGGAAAAAAATTGTTTTTCAACATTACATTATAAGAAGATACTTTGACTTTTAAAAATGCTTTTCATTGAATAATTGAACTTTGCAGTAATAGGATTTGAAACAAATATAAACTAAACAATTTCTTTTTAAAACTTGCATTAAAATCCATGGGTTTCATTAAAATCAATAAATGAAATCCATCAATATAGGGTGTAGGCAGTGGGGTTATTCAAAGCTGTGACATCTCAACCTTAGTATTAATCAGGGTTTGGATATTTTTGGGCTTCGATCCCTCCCTGAAGAGCACCCCAGGATGGGAGAAGGGGGCAAATTCTTCCTTTCAGATCTTCAATGGATATAAAAAATTAGCTGAAATTGGTATTGTCAGATAAAAGTCCCTGAAAAAAGTGCCAACCATCTTGTACCTGAAGTATGTCAGTTAACATTCAAGTACTGAATTGGGGTATGTGGGTGGTATCAGCATAGCAGGTATGAGTCCACCAACAACTGCCAACCCCTGGACCAATTTTTCTGTTAACAAATGGTGCAATCACGGCCTAAGTGCTCAAATCTGCTTAATATTCTAATGCAGCTCCATTATTTTGCTACCACATGTCACTCCAAAAAAGAATTGTGTTATCTATAAAGCTTTGATTAATTTTTGGCATGAAAATATTTCCATCAAATTTTAATTATTATTAATGGTCAACTCATTGTTCAAAACATTCTCAGTAAAATAATGAGCATCAAGAAGCCATGAGAAAAAACTGAATAAAAAAAATATACCCCATTAATATTGAATATGAATTTTGAAACATCCAAAAACTAATGACGTCAAATTTTCTATAAATTGAAATTAACTTCTTGGAATTTTATAAATATAAAATGTATACATTATGCAAGCATCAAATAAAATTCTCTGTAAATTTGGATCAGTAAACTTAATAACTGTAACTTCAGGACAAGAAAACTGGTTTGTTATATGGTACACCAAAGATGTCAAAACAAGGCATTTTTAAATACAAATCCATATCTACACCGCTGGAACTAGATATATGATTTATTATAAAGTGGTTTTTTTTATTAGAACTACCAAATTTGCACGAATCTAAGACTACTTTTTTTTCTTGCCCAGGATTTCCAAAAATAAGGAAATCTTACATAAATTATTTGATGTGTCAAAAAGATGTGCATCTCAGCATTGCCATGCAATAGTTGGTACTATGCATTAGGGAAAAAAGAAATAAAAAATACCACACTGAAGCTTGTTCTGTACTTGACCAATGCTGCAATTTTTGGCAAGCATTAACTATAGAACTATAAATTATATGTTCCAGACAGTGATGAAATAAGGGATATGCTATCTTTACTTCTTTCAAAATTTTAAAATAAGGGTGCGTGGAAACAGTGGCCAGGTGTCTATTTCTCAAAACTCAAGTCAATTTAATAATCCTCTAAAAATAATTGTAATTGAACATATAGAACATTATAATCCACAAAACCAAAAAAGATGCGGTAAGTTCTTGAACAGATTAATTGCAATTACAATACTCTGCATGATTAAACTACCAGGACTTAAATGCTAGGATAAGATTTTTGGCATCCCAGGTCATGGTCACAATGGAAATTGCCCATGTGCTTGACAGTTTGTTACAAAAACCGGGGTCATCAATAAACTGGGCATTAAAACCCAGTCTATCTAAAACATATGGATGATTAGTGATTCAAAATTTAGTAACAATGGTGCAAGTAATAATGAATTTATCTAATATATTTTTTGTGAATGTGGTTGAAGTCTTAAAGAGTTGATATTTCAATAGTTTTGCAATTCAGTAAGGTATACATCTGTATGTTAAATGCAGCTGAATAATTGCAGTCTTTCAGTCTCAAAAATTTTAATAAATCAAATGTTTTAGTATTTTATATTTTGTAACACTATTTTGTTCAACAACAATAATTATTAACATTTAATTTTTTCTTAATTTAAGTTTTGAAAAATGGATAGTCTTAGAATCAGGTTCGTTTTAACTACGTGCAAATATGATAATTCAAGTGATTTGTATTACCTTTGGTTTTGAGAAATAAAGTCCACATTACTTTTAGCCAATGCCCGATTCTATTTAGGATCTAAATTGCAACCTCAAAAAATATTTCTTACTCGGTGTACCACAGTCTATGAAATTATACCTTGGACAAAATATTACTTTAAAGAGATTGGTAGGTGGCACCAACAGTGTTACGGAAAATGATAAAGAAAATTTTAAAAGTAAGTATAACAAGTTGTATGCAACATCAATACTGACACAGACTGGAGTAACAATCATGAACAGTATAAAAAAACATGTTAATTTTGGTAAATTTAGGCTCTTCTTTGTTATAAACACATTGCTGATAGCTATTTAAGCACAACCTCCACCAATAGACCAGCCTCCACCTTGGTTAGTATGCAACATGACACTGTTGAAATTTAATAATTTTAGAAACAAGAGATGAAGCAAGCTTATATAACTTAGAATGCATAATAGCTCAAACAGAAGAGAGAACTAAAAATCTTAAGTAGACAACACATTACTTCTAATTTCAAATGGGATCTCTATTGTTAAAACTAACATTAAGAAACAATTTACAATAAATTACCAATTGACATGACTGAATAATAAACAAATATTATGAAAAAATATTTTTCCTACACATACACATTTTGCTATCAACATTACTTGTAAGGAGGGAAACTTTCAGTTTAGAATGTATTGTAAAAAGTAACATAAGTCTTCACATAGAAAAATGCCGAGATTTAACATTTTACAGATGTGACATTGATAAACATCAGTTAATTTGGGGCTAAACAAATTTACCATAAAAAGTTAAATTAATCATAATAATTCCCAGGAGATAAGTAAAGGGAAATATGCATATGAAGGTTGGAGACGAGCATGGTAGCTAACACTTTTAGATTAACTATAACTTATGGATTTTAAGAAAACCAAATGAATTGCAAAATGTCCCTCAAAAAAGTATCAGGTCTGATAAGTTGGTTTTGACAAAAATCTAATCAGTTGTTTATCGCAGAAAATAGAATTTTTCAAAAACTCTTATGTGACTAAGTTAACACAACTCTAACGAGAGCAGGCTGACCACCCTTAGAATAACCCCTACCCAAAATTCATGGGTCTCCAGGGCCTAGTTCTTGTTTTTGGTATTATCAGTGTCAAGGCTGGTCAGGCAAAAATCTCCTATTTTTGGTGACAACACAAACATCTTGGTTTCACAATTCTTTGCAAAAGAGCTCTAGCTTGTGTCTTTAATATTTAACTGTTAAATGAGTGTTGACTTGAAAGACTTAGTTGATAATATCAATTTTTGATGCATAAAAGGGAACAAGCTCTCCGACATATAGGATAGTAGTGTTGCTTAATGCTTTGATCTTAATTCTGAAAAAAAATTATTTTCACCTCTACCAAAATACAATAGTTTATCGTAAGATAAATGACACACTTGGTTTTTCCACAAATTTTATTTTTCACT
>LYUA01001879.1:135090-150313 GCA_002093875.1 Calopteryx splendens | reverse complement strand
GGGGGGGGGTCAGCTTTTATTTGGGTGGATATGGTACTTCGTTGTGAATTAGAGTGCCACACATTCAAATAAATTTAGAAAAAATTTAAAGCATAAAATATCAACATCTACTTCTAAACTTTCACACCAATTGAGTATTGTGAAGTGGAATACATTATATAAGCTTCAGATTGCAGCAGCAGTTGTAAGTGGAGCTTCCAATTGAGGTGGCAGTAAGCAATTTTCAGGCTATTTATAATATGTTTTATATTTGTAATTCAAAAAGTAATTTTATAAAAATGGCACTGGACAAGTTAACCTACACAATTCTAAAAAGATTTTAAAAATATATTTTTTAATTAAATTTTTCCATGGATGAAATCCACTACTAACTTTTCCATGGAAGCCACCAATGCGTCTGATCAAATATACATATGCCGCTGAAAAAATATATTTCTTGTTATTTCATGCTATTGGTAAAGTAAGTACAGTAATTCCCTGACTTACATTGATCTGCAAACACATGATAAACATACTCTACAGTGGCATAGTTTGACCTTCCTGCACAGGTCACTGACATAGTTTGTTAGCTGCTCAGTAGCTGGCACAACTTGTCTATTACAGATTAGAGCAGATAAGATGTACTTATCTAACTTAAAGTATGTAGCTTTAGTCTGATGGGTTCAGGGGATTCAATAATAAAATATTAAACAATGATTTTTTTGAAATACACACACTTTTGAATTTAACGTTGAAGCAAATGGTTTTGTTAAGTATCATGTCACAAAGTAATTAAGTATTGGAGCTGGTTATGGCTAGAGCATGGAGCCAAAAGACCAAAGTAAGAAAGGTGAAATTTTAAAGACAGAACAGGAAGCTGAGACACTGAAACACCAAAACAATTTGACACTAAAAATATGATGGAATCCTTTCATGTGATTTTTTAAACACAGACTTTGAAGTGAAGGACCCTATCTCTGAACATTTTAAGGTATCTAGGCCAGTCAATGATTATTATAAAATAATAAAAAAAACTATCATGGACACCTTACTCGGCAAACACACACAAAAAACAGAAACTAATATGTCCTTGCTTCCTGCCGAACCTGCATACATGTGACGAATGAACTTATCAAAAACTTTTTTCCATTATGTACCACTTTATTAACCTGTAAGCTTGTAATTCATAATGAATGCATTATTACTACCTCACATTTTCTTGCAAAAGTACTAATCACGCCAGCTTTAATTATCAAATGAAGTGAGCATTAAATTTGTATAACTGATGAAATTTATAGTAGGTTAATTGAACAGTCACTCAAAATGTGATATTTTTTATCACCTTAAGTCTAAATTTCCACATAGATTATAATAATCTAGAACTTTATTTTTGCTACAGTTCCCCCCTAATTGCTGGAAGTCAAAATGAAGCAGCTGTCCACGTTGGTTCAAAGGTAAATCTGCACTGGTGTACTGTTTAGATTTGGTTGCTTTTTGACTTGCATAGAAATTTATGGGGCATAATTAATTACAAAAGGAGGAAACTTACTGCACTGACCTGGAATGTAATTGGGTGATAGATCAAGTGTGGGTATTTACCAACAATGATTGCAGTAAATGCTTAAGGTAAAGCTGGCCAGACTGAAAGATTGGCACTTCATAACAATATATTTTCTATGAACTTAACTAATGAATTTTCTGAGATTTTGTTTTTGTGTTAAGATAAGTTTAGGTAATTTTTTATGTGACTCTAAATAATTTTAAGAGAGAAAAACATTATTTGTCAAAGTACAACATAAAAATCTATTTGGGAGATTGGAGTATTATTGAATCTTGCACCAACTGGATAAGTTATATTTTGGGGAACAGGGTATTTCATGTTCTGATCTTGTATGAAATTGTTGGGAGATTAATCCATCTCAAATAACACCAATAATTTTAATTATTTTCAATAACATCCAAGCTAAAATTCAACATAATTCATGTGATAATCAAGTATGCTACTTGATGAAAAAAATATGTTGCTCTATTAGGATGATAACGTCTAAAATATATTACTATATCTCACAAACACGATTAAATCCGTACTGTGAAATTGAATAAGTAATATCAATTCATTTTAAACTCATAAATCCGATCTCTTATAAAACGTATGAATCATGTCACCATACATGTCCACTAAAATAATTCCCAGACAGAACTAAATGTGCACCTAAACAGGACAGCCTAAATGAATGCCTTAAAATGAAAGTATTCTGAAAATTCCTTTCCCATGAAACTAACAACATGTTTTTTCTGTTAACACCAATGTGACGCCATAATTAAAAAAAATACTTGTGCTGCTTAAACTTCAGGCAAATCCTTGAATTATCAGGGAAGAGGAGTTGGTAATTGACTAAAAGAGGTGGAATTGTGGGTATTATGCATGCACTAGCCTCCTATTTGTCCTCATAGAATATGATTTTACTTTAACAAGCTGTGTGGGTCACACCAAAATATTCCCCGATTTCACAGTAAGCAAGATTAAAGCCATGCTTAGAAGAATCAAAATAGAAAAAGCAAAGTTTACTCTTTCCACTATTGTATTTTATTTTCTTTGCAGTAAAAATGCAAACCATTAACTTTTATGAATGACAGTAAGGGTGCCCAGAGGGGCTCCCAATTAGCTGGTAGATACCAATGAAAAAATTCCGAACTGGAAGGCTACATAGTGGCTTTGATTACTAAATGAAAGCCACAGTTTTTTCACTTTTATTTGTGAGAAAGAGTATCTTTACCCTCTTAGGAATACAAATTATGTAAGTTATTTTGTATATGTCCAATTTAGAATATCTTTTTAGCTGGGACAAATAATTTAACGTCACAAGAATGAGTTTCTAAAGCAACAGGAGAGTAAAAATAGAAGTAAACCATCAAGCACCCAAGGTTGGCTCCCATGGAGGTCAAAGAAAATAGAATCAATTATTTCATGCTTAAGAGATTGGACATAAAAAACTATTTACCTCAGAAAGCAATATTTTTAACCACTTTGTACATATGCAACCTTATAAAAGTTATGGCAATGGTTTTACATTCAAGTTAACATTTTTGCAACTTCCTAGACACAGAATGAGATTTATTATGATAATAAACAGTATAAGAGCTTATTTAACTGTTGACTTAGATTCTGCTGGCACATGAATGTGCAAACAAAAATGTTAAGTACTTAATTCAATGGTGTGGTACCAAAAATTGACCTCAGGATAAGATGCAAGAGGCATTACTGCCTTACCTGCCAAATGATGCTGTAGATGGCTTTCAGTGAAGTTGGTTGACTAATTGTTAATAAATGAAAAGTATTAGGAAAATTTAAATAAAATATAAATTTTAAAAAGGAACCTAAAAAATAATGCAACATTAGGTGCTATTTCAAAGGAATTGCAAAAAATGTGTTCAACATTTTGAAAGTACTTGTAAGCCTCATTTTCTTACCGACATTGGTTTTTGGAGTCATAAATATCAACTAGCATTACCTTCAGGGAACTTTCTGTTAACTTATAGTTACACTGCTACCTTATGATAAATTGACCAGTAAAATGATTTTGTAATTGATTATTATCCTAAATGAACCACCTTTCTTATTTGGTGCCTTAAGGCTAGATAAAAATTGATAGAAATATACCAAAACTTGAATTCATTAAATTACAATAATATACTATTACAAAATGAAACAAATAATTTTTAACATGAATAATGGAGTTTATTCTATTATATATCATATTGAACTATGCATATAAGTATCCTCAAATAAAATTCATCTTTGGTAAAGCCTGTTACATAACCATTGTTTAAATGGTTTTCCAAAAAATATTTTTATTGAGGTGTAATGGTTATGTACTGAAAAAGTTGCCATGAAAACCAATATAAAATGGAACTAATTTGAATAATCATGATAATCGCTTTCAGCATGGTATTTTTGAGTGGACTAAAAAGACCAAATGTTAAATGTTTTATAATAAAATCATATTTGCATTAAGCAGATAACAGCAAAGACAATAAAGGACATTTAAAACATACACCTGCACAAAATATGTATATTAAAACATACAATATAACACTGGCTGAAATGAATATCTATCGCAAGAACACTGGACACAAAAATCAATAATACAGAACAGCACAACAAACAAAATTAAGAGCCATAGCTAAGATAAGCAAATGCACTACCAATACAGATATATGCACATAATTAAACACATGATTATGCACAGAAAAGCTGAAATTTCAAGCATGATACTAAGGAAGGCAAAGAGTACATTGAAAGAAACAGAAAAGTTTGACAATGCTATTAAAACCCTTAGCTGTTGACGCTCTTGCAAGAGAGAGCCTTAAATATGTAAAAGCCACATTATTTTCTATGGATAGAATATCACTTATAGAATTGAAATATTCATGATGATAGGGGGTTGGAAAGGTTATTTGTTTCATGTGTAAATGCTAAGACTAAAAGTGAGATGATGTGTAAAAGCAAGAAAACAATGATGTGTCAGGTGTTCTCTACCATGAAAATTGTAACATTCTTGGCTTGAAATTCTGTGTAAATACGTGTGCCTTTTCCAATTAAGGAGGAGAACAAAAAAATAACTTATGAAACAGAATTGGTTTAATGAACGGTTAAATAGCAGTGCACTTTCATTCTTAAAACCCTCCATTATTTGGGAGCATTATACTACGATACCTTATGGGGCTACAGCAATCATAAGAAACATACAACTTGTTAAGATAAACCTGTAACTTAATTACCTTAAAGGAAGATATTCTCATTGAAAACATTATCAATTTTGATTGACTTGTAGAAATAATAATACTTGAAATAATTCCACAAATTCCCAAAAAAATAGTCATAGTCATTATATAATTTGAAGCATCTTGATTGGCTATTTATTTCCCATAGAATACACTTACTTCAAAAGTTCAAACATAAATAGCAATTATAATTAATGTCCTTGTTGGATTCAACCCTCTAATAATTTGGCTACTTGACAAAGAAAAAAAGGCCACCCCTCATCATTAATGATAATACTTGGGTGAATTAGTTCCATAGCTTCTCCAGTGTCATCACATTGTTACTGGGACCAAATATATAAATAGGAGCTGGGAAATGGATTATTCAAATCTTAAGAATTCCATCTTGAGGAATTTTTACAAGAATAACTCCAGATTGATTAATGTACAATCTAGAAGCGTCCACTTAAAAAACACTATAATATGGATAGACATGACTACACTAATGAAAGTTTTAACAAACTGCTAATCAAGGTGTCAAATTCTGCAATTTTGAAAAGGTATTTAAAAATTGTTAAACAGATAATAGAGTCATTGATATAACAAGGAAACTTTCTCTTCAATGGCCAGCAAAAATATATAAGATCCACTTCATCAGATAAAATGGATATCTTTGCTCTCAAATTTGATTTATAAACCCAATAAAACATACATGTTATCCTCTTATGATTATTTGAACTTCATAAATAATAACCCATGACTATTTACTCTCAGTTATATAAATTAAAAAGGGATGGACAAGATTTGCATTAATCAAATTTAACAGAAATAATTACACCATTTGATGGAAAATTTGGAATGGGATTATGCTGTATATGTATAAAAAGACAATTAACTTAAATGGGGAGATCTTAAAACCATATATTTTCCCTAACTGAGATCAAACCTTATCTTCCTTAAGAGTAATTATAGGTTACTGCAATTGCACCATAATGAATTAAGCAAATAAGCAATTAAAATGATATGCTGTATTGATCATAATTCAACTATTGATAAACTCAGGAAGAAAAATATCCTCGTTAATGATTTTAAATGAATAATATACTTATATCGGGCAGGCATTGATTTTAACTCATCCTCTTGAATTGAACATATTAATTCATTGCCATAGTATTTTAAAGTTTTTATCTATGCCATTCTTTTCTTTTGCTAAGACTATCAAAATCGATTTATCAGAGCTATTCAAAATTTTTGTTCAAATTTCTTAAGCATATGAAGATATGTAAAAAAATGTGATGCCCTTTTGATGAAATCTGAATTCAAACTACATGTATAGAAAAACCTAACATTTAAAAGACATGAATGGCAGCATTTTAGAAGAAATTAGTTTCATACAATGTTAGTAAATTAAGAGTTCTACTTAACTGATTGAAATCAGACTTTTCCTACTGCTACCAATAAAATGATTTAGGTAAAAACTATGTAAATGTAAAAAATGTGATGCCCTTTTGATGAAATCTGAATTCGTACTACTTGTATAGAAAAACCTAACATTTAAAAGACATGAATGACAGCATTTTTGAAGAAATTGGTTTCATCCAATGTTAGTAAATTAAGAGTTTTACTTAACTGATTGAAATCAGACTTTTTCCTACTGCTACCAATAAAATGATTTAGGTAAGAACTAGACAATATTTCAGAAAATAGTATATGTAGTATTGAACAGTACACGAGGCACCTAAAACAAGAAAAGATAATAAAGCTGCCTAACTCTCACTGAAAGAAATCTATCTCAGGAGAGTAAATCATAAAAACCCGGTGAAATAAAAACGTTATCGAAAATTTGTAATATACTTGCACACACACGGATTGAAAAGAAGAGTTTAAAAATAAATGCGTACCGGGGTCATTTCTGCCTTTGCCACTATATCCATGCTTACGAGTAGTCTTAGAATCTGAAGGCAATTTGCATGTGCTTGAAACACCTCTCCCTCTGCTGGGTGGCCTCCCTCTTCTTCCTCGCCCTTTAATTAAAATAAGTAGCTGCTTCACAATTTATTTACAAATAAATATCACAATTTTTCATTTTTTGATGCAAAAATTGGAATGAGTTAAAACAAATCAGGCACATTCAGGTAATGACCAGAATGATATAAGTCATCTTTTCAAAAAAGCTATTATAGGAATTTTGGATAATAATGTCTTTCCAAATTATTTTCTTACTCATCAATGAATCCATGACTTACCTGATATACTATGTTGAGATGTGACTTGTTTTCAAAATGTGCTCATATCCATTTTAATGTTATTTACATCCAGAATATAACATTCTACACAAATAAGAGAGCATAGTATGAATCCATGTTCTTTAGATTGATGTATTAACACCAAAAACCCGGTTTCCAATTATGCATTTGAAATTTACTGATATTTATAATAGAATGTCATCACCAAAATAATTGTTATCATTCACAAAAAAGGGTGCACCACCAACATTCAGAAGAAACGTCACAACTCATGGTGTTATCTTCTTAAGTAAGCACAGATAAAATATCTACTTCAAAAAACCATGGCAAGGGAATGTTGTATTTATGTAGTTATTATTCCCATATTTCATTAAAGGTAACTAATGATGTGCCATGGCAATTGTAGCCATTATTTAATGGCAGTTTATCATTCCAACATTAAACAATAAAATAATTTCTGTGGATTGGGCTAAGGATGAATCCTTACCTCTTTGTCATGAAAGCACTGATAGACACTTAACTTGAATCAGCAGTTTCATTGCAACAGAATGATGAGATCTGAACTTGACCCCCAATAGCCAATTCACTTTTTAAAATTTCACTTTTTATAACATGAGACAACACAATATCTATGTAGTGTCATACCTTCTTTGAATTAATTCCATTTGTATAAAAATGTTAAAATTCAATTTCATGCACTTATTCACACAAACAAAACATCGTTGGAAGAATTTGCCATAAATGGCACATGGTGATTCACTTGCATTAGAATCATAATATTGATGAAACACGCCTTGGTTATCTTAAATGGAATTTTTATGAAAAAATAACAAATAATATCAGTCTCAACTTCTCAAGCTCTCGACCCAGTCAAGAAACTAAGGTAACTCTCTCTTAATTGAATAACTTTCAGTAAATATATAAAGTTATATAAATGCTTGCGATTTATGTAAAAAATTTCTCCTTTTGATAAACCTAGCACGACATAAATCCAATGTTATGTCTATGGGCCAACCAAATTATTAGGTTAGCAAACAAATGAGCGCATGCTCAATTGAAATCATCACCGATTTCCAAATGCTGGGAAGGAAATATGAGGAAGTACATCCTCCATTTAATTATTTCAACCAAAAATTTTGTCAATTTTCCAATTATTAGATGCTGTAGGGCATCTTTCAATCTTGTATCACCAACTAAACAGTCACAAAAATAAATTATATCTAATCATCAGCCTCCTGCTATCAAGATGCATTCTTTTTCCTTCGCTTTTTATCATAATTGAACACAAAGTCAGAATACTCAACACCACACTTTTTGCTGCCAATTCTTTTACTTTTCCTCACAGTTTCATCTCCATCTTTACTAGATTTTGGTTTCCTACCCCTTCGCCTGTGATATCTGGCATCTGATGAAGAATCATCATTTGTCTCAGTATCACTATTTGGATTAGACAGGTCTACAGCATTACTACTGCTGGGTTTGGGGCAATCACCTTTACAGTCAACCATTTTGCAATGCACACAGCTGTTCTTTACTAACTCTTTGTGGATTTTGTTTTTATTTAAAAAGATTCTGAATGGCATAATGCGAGTGGTTTCTTTCTTGGAATCTGTTGAACTTCCCTTGTCTGAAGCCTTCTGTACAATTGTATATCGAGGAGCTTCCTTTCTATTAGCATCACCACCATCATCGTCTTCATCATCTTCATCATCATCCTCACCCTCCTCTTCTCCATCACCATCCACAGCCTCTTTATCATCCTCATCATCTTCATCATCATCATCATCTTCATCATCCTCATCATCAGCATAATTTGGTTGCACTTGTTTTTCCACTTCATGATGTCTCAGCCTATTGTTTTGAGGAACATGCCTCCCATCAAGTCGGTGAGAAGCATTATCCACACTTCCTGATGTATCAAGTGAAACTTTTTCAGAGTAACTATGGTCTAAGACCTCTTTCCTTCTATCCTGAGGACGTCTATGACTACTTTGGTTCACTTTCACATTGGTTGCATCAGCACTTTTGCTATTACATTTGTAAGGCTCTTGCTTCGAGTTGGTTGAGTGTGAGCTTGACTGTGCTTTATAATATGCACTAGTTGGCATTTGATAATACTGAGAACCTTGGGTATGCTGGATTGAATAATCACCACTATTGGGTTTGAATGATGACTGACTGGAATTATTAGTAGATGATATGGAAGCAGAACTGTAAGATGATGATGAGGGTGTTGAACTACATGAAAAAGAGGATTTACAATCATAGGATGATGTACAACTATATGACGCTGAAGACGAGGAGGCTGCAGCCATAGACGAGGAACTAGGAGCCGAGGATAGTGAAACAGCACTGTAGTTGGCCAATGAAGATGGGCAACTGTATGCTGATGGAGTGGAGCACATTGATGCATTAATTCTGGATGGATCAACTTGGCCAATATTAGTGGCACCACTATACAAGGCTGAATCACAGACACTGCTAACTGCTTCCTCAGCACACTGCCCACAGTGTGCATACAAATTACGCTGCAAATTTTTTACAAGTGTATCATCATAATTAGTACTTGAAATGGTATGTGATGCATTCTGATTGCTTAAATAAGAATTCTGTTGATCAGCTGGAGGATTGCAAACTCGATTATCCACAATCACACTTTTACTTGTCTTATTTGTCATATATAGACTGTTCCACTTTTTGAAAAAATCATTATTTGAAAAGTCAATATCTGCTATGCTAATCATTGGAGTTGCTGGATATGAGGGGAAGCTTTCAAGTTTAGTCTTTGGCTGGGGGTCAATCACTGTTGAATCAACTGTAGGCTCATAACACATTTTGGAGATTTTTAAGCGCTTTTTCAGAGGAAGAGACGAGTCAGAATTGAAATCATAGGTGGGAGCAGATAAAGACTGCTCTATCTTCTGCAACAGCTTTTCATTTTGTGATTTCCAATCATTAACAGCTTCATATGTTACAGGCACTTTCTCATAATATGAATAGGTTTTATCATCTAGGATGTAATTTTTATCACTCAAACCATAACTTTTTTGATTTCCACTTACTTTCTTTTCGTTCAAACTTGCATCACTTTCAATCACACAAGACTTTTCAGCTTCAACAAAGCTCTTTCCACCCTGATTGCAACTCTTATCAATTGTGTTGAAACTACTGCCGTTTGCACCATATGCCTTCTCAGTCAGATCATAAACTTTATCATCTGCAGTAGAATTTTTGTTAGCCACACAGTAATTTTTTGCTGAAAGGCCATATGTCTTATCACTTACACCATAATTCTTATCACCTAAATCATACCCTTTCTCACCTTGGTTGTAGAGATTTTCTACAAGACTGTAATTAGTCTTGCTCAAATTACTTGAGCCAAAATTGACACTGCCAACACTACACTCTGCACAGCTACAACGCCACAAATCTGAAATAGGGGGCAAGGCAGTTCCAGCACCAAGCCCAATAGTGGTGCTGATGGAGGGATAAGCACTTGTAGGAATGTTTGAAGTCTGTGATGCACTAACAAAGGAACCCTGCGCATACTGTGCAGGTGGAACAGTAGAAGTAACTGTGGGGGTAGACTCATATGGAGAGGACTTACCGTTACCTCCCAAATCTACTCCTATAGGGGCCAATACCATACCTCTTAATGTAGCCCTACTTTGAGCTGCATAGTTCCCTGCTTCCCCGCTCTCATGTTTTCCAGGTGAAGAGTGAGAATCAACTGTTTGCTCTGGAAGCAATTTGGAAGATTTCTTCTGCTTCAGAGGTGATTGCTGGGAACTTGTCTCACTGATATTCCTTCTAGAGGAAGTCTCAGGCCTTGAAGAAGTGGCAGAGAGTCTATCATTGATAGCCTGGTTTAGTACACTATGTTCCATTGCCTCCACTACAACACGAGCATTGTCCATACGATGACTACCAATTTTAGATGTGAAGCTAACCTGAGCATTGTAGCCCACATCTTTTGTACAAGAAGCTATTTCTGGAGACTTGGGATAATTTGAAGTATAATAATTCAAACTGGTAACATCAGGAACACGTTCACAAGAAACACCAAGTTCAGAAGTTTTCATTAAGTTATCACAAGTCTCCATACTTTCTTGGACACCTTCCACAGTATCTATTGCACTTTCACTACGAGGACTACTTGAACCACTGGCACTAGATGTTAAACGTGGAGAGGCTTCTGTACTGGCACTACCACTTTCACTGGAATTCATCATGAGACAACCCTGAGAGTTATGCCTCCCTGATGTAGAAGCACGGAGCTCCTTTTGACAACTATATGAATTTACAGCATCATGATAAGACATTTTGCCCATGCCCCGCTTTGGAGTAGACTCAAAACTTTTTGACATGTCGCTTTCTGTGACTTCATCATCTTCCTCCATCAAAGATGAAGGTAGCATCGGGAACTCATAAGGCTTCATTGCAGCGTTTAAGTCATATTTTATCCAATCATCCATTCCATAAAGACTGGGTGAGTCATATATACTGGAATTATCATCTTTGATGGTTTTTGAGTAGAAATTATCAACCATGTTATTTTCATACCCATTTATGTTAGTAGGAGGCTCTGGCTCATCAATTACTGGAGGATTATCAGTTCCAAACTCCATACTTTCCACTGACAAAACACCTCTGCTCATTGGATATTGCCTCTCTGAGCAACCTAACATCTCTCTTACCAAATCCCCATTAACAGAAGCAAAAATGTCAACTAAAGCTGCTTGCCGAGGCAATAAATCTCCATCATCAACAACAACAATTTTTTCTTCTGAGGCAGAGACGTCACATTTCCTTGCCTCTTGAGGTTTAAATTCATCCACAATTTCTACATCCGAGTATGAATCCATTTGTCCAATTTTGTCCACATCCAGAGCCTCACTTTCTGCTGTTTCACTGTTGTCACATATTTCCTGCTTCAAAGAGGAATCACATACTTCAACAACAGCATACACAGACACAGGAGTAGAATTCTCTACTGTTTTAGACTTTAGGCTTAAGTCATTTGGTTTACCCTCATCAGTTATTACAGGAATTGAATTTATGGAACATTCTACTGATTTTTCACTAAGTGGATCTTTGCTGCTATCTACTGCCAATAAGTCACGCCCAGAATTTTCAAATACACTTTGAACTTCTTCAGATGGTGCAGACTTGGCATTCATTTCTTTATTACTTAAAATAGACTCCTTAGGTAGATCATGAGAATTGACTAAATCTACTGCTTTTTCACTGGATGAACCACCTACATCTGTGACAGTACTAATGGTCTCTGATGCCGCACTGTTCTCTGCTTCAAACGAGGAGTCTAGACAAACATTGGTTACAATTTCCAACTTGACCTTTTTAACTGGTGGTTCCATGCTTCTGCTCAAAAGTTCAGATTCCTGACTTTGACTACTAGGAGGACTATCACACTTTTCAGTTTTTGGTATCTCAAGTTGAGGCTCTATCTTAGCCTCTCTAATTTTCTCATCACATTCTGTAAATTGATACATGGCCTGCCTAATCTTCAATCCTTCTGAAGCTTCAAACTGCTCCATAACTTTCTGAACCTTAATATCATCATACTCTCCAATTTGTAGCATTGCTTGTTTAAACTTCAGTTGGTCATTATCACCAATATGAAAGAAGGCTTGTTTAATGTTCAACAGGTCTGATTCCTCAAGCTGACTGGGGGCTTGTTCGTTTTTACTTTGACTGTATTCATCAATATGGGGAGAGGCTTGGCCAACTTTTCCTTGACTACAATCATCACGGTGCAGTAAAGCAGTCTTGGCTTTATTTAGATTTAAATCATCAGGCTTGTTCATAAATTGAGTGCTTTTAGCTGTTTTTAATTCTTCACTCTTAAGAGAAGCACGATTCACTTTGAGAGGATTACTCTCTACCTCAGGCAGAATTGACTTAGCCTTTCTTAGGCTACACTCTTCAGCCATAGAGGAAACTTTATTTGACGTGAATTCATTAGATTCCTCGGTCTGATTTGTACTCTTTTTGACACTAGAGTGGTTATTTTCTTCTACCCTAGGTTGTTGATCAACTGACTTGTCACACTTTTTACCAGATTCTCCAACCTGAGGCAAGGCCTCATTATCCTTACTTGTCACTTTTTCTTCTTGATTGGATGAGACTTGCTTTGGTTGTGCTTTTTGAGATTCCTCATCCAAAGAAGAATCAGCTCTAAGGTGGTCAGCACTGATAACTCTAATTTGATTATGTTCCCCAACAACCGGAGAATTTGGTTGTAAAATCACTTGGGTACATTCCTCAATTTGAGTCAAAGAAGCCAGTACTTTCAATTGATTTCTATCTTCAACTTGCGGTGATGTCACTTGTTTAGATTTGATTAGAGAATGATCACTACTGGCTAACATATTTTTCTTTTTCCTCTTCAATTTACTCAACTTTTTAGCTTGTTTGCCAGACTTTTCACTAGACCTTATTGCTTTCTTTTTCTTTTTATTCCCTACACACTTCACAACTTTCTTCTTCTTCCCCTTCTTCTTTTTCTCTGCCTTCTTATTCTTTTTAGGAGTTTCTTGTGAGTCCACAACCCTAGGCTGTTCAGGAGTTAAATCATTCAACCTTTTTGTTTGTGGAGGATTTGACTCAACTGTAGAGATACTAGACCAAATGGAATTTATCAAATTGTTGCTGCAACCACTATCACTCTGAAAATAAAGCAGAAATATATTACCAATTGGGAATATAAAAACATTGAGAATTATAAGTTTTGAAACTTGAAAGGACATGATGAAAGGAAAAGAAAATAAAATTGGCATGGTAGAAAGAATGTGAGGATCACCTTTCACCCCCCCCTCCAAAGTTTGTTTCCCTTACCCACCCCACGCACCATTGACTAGTCTCCCCATTCCATACCCCTACCCTACACTCATTAGTGTATATATACATGAAGTGTTTCTTGTCACCTGAAGATGATAAAAAGTGTTGAAACCATAGTCGTGTAATAACTTTATTTGTCAAATTACAGTTTATTTTCTTTTTCTTCCATCATTGAAAAATACCACAAAGTGAAGTATGACATTGTGAATCTTATTGAAAGAACTTACTTCATCCTCCTTTTCTGTGAGCCTAGGAGATGAATCACCTGAGTGGTTAGCAAAAAATAGAGGCTTATCAATTTCCACACCTAATCCTTGATTATATGCGCCTTTCTGTGGTTTCTTCACAGATTTTAAAAATTCCTGCAATATAATTTGAAAATATTTTACTATAAAGTAATACAAAATATCAATAGACACCACTATAACTGGCCACTGGAACTAGGGATGTCAACCATAATGGCAACATACTAACAATATTTATGGTTCGTGAAAAAATTTCAACCTCTAACTTTACCATTTGAGTGCCTCCAGTGCAGAAATGACCAATTCCTTACCATCCAAGGTTCAGGCAAGAACACCCAATACACGTTTTCCAAAAACTAGTGCACTAACATAAATGAAAGATTACTGCGTGGGAAGCAGCTAATTTAATTCAATATTCTGAAAATTCATAAACAACTGGAAATTCTTGTACTATAAAAATTAAGTTGGAGAGCAAAGCTTTGTAATAGACACTGATAAATAACTACCTCATTAACTATATTATAATTACAGACACCAAATGTCTTTAAATTTAATATTTTCACTTAAATTCTATTGCAAATACTGTAACCTCACCAATAGTTCAACAACTTGCCATGCCCATTGCCTAGAGTAATTACCAACTGAAAACCCATGTCATTAGCCACTATGGCAGTGTAATTAGTGTAATAATATGAGATGTATGAGAGAAGAATTATATTTAAAAAAAATCATAAATACAACTACAGCATACCCTTCCTAATCCGGACAGCATCCAGCTGTGTATTGCGGGCGGTTTATCAAGGGGATGCTACTTTGCCAGAAAATGTTTTACCTTAATGTTTCGTTGAAAACAGTTTTAATAGTTATAAATCATTAATTCATCAATTTTCCAGTCTTACGTGATATATTGTGAATAAAATATTTCTACATTAAGCAAATACTTTTTATGTTCATCTAAATGTTGCTCGCTTCATAGACGCGACACATATGTTTACCATAGATGGCCAATTCTTTCCATGTGGTTTCGTGACTCTTTGCATACGTTGTTAATGATTTTTGGCTGTTCAGGTGGAAAAACTACTGCAAGTTTTGATAATGGCATCAAAAAAGTGTGGAGATAAAAGAAAA
>LYUA01001879.1:53233-63346 GCA_002093875.1 Calopteryx splendens | reverse complement strand
CTGTTCAGAAATCAGTTTATTACAAGAACCACAAAGCTCAAAATCTACAAGACTCTCGTCAGAGCAGTAGTCACTTATGATTCAGAGACCTGGACAATGAAAATATCGAATGAAGGAGCCCTTAAGAGTATTTGAACGGAACATACCAAGGAAAATATATGGACCGGTGAAGGAGAATAACGAATGGAGAGTAAGATATAACGTAGAGTTAGATAATTTGATTGGAGGCAAAGATATTGTCCGATATGTGAAAGTCCAAAGAATAGAGTGGATGGGACATGTGGTGAGAATGGGGGAAGATCATATGCCTAGTAGAATGTTGAGGGAAAAGCTATATTCCTAAAAGCAAGAGAAGGAATGGTAGACCAAGGACAAGATGGAACAAAGATGACATCAAAAACCTACAGTCAATGCTGATTTAAGGATGGCGAAGAAGAGTCAAGAATAAGAAAGATTGGAGGCGAATTGTGGAAGAGGCCAAGGCGCACCAAGAGCTGTAGTGCCATGGAATGATGATGCATTTCATCCAAATAAAGTCATGTAGTTAAAGTGAGTTACGTAAGTATAATAAAAAATAAAAAAAGCTAACCAGCCAATGAAAAAATAAGCATCCAGAATGAGAGTGATTACTCTGTGAATTAATTATTGGTATTTTTTACTAAAGACATTCTGGTAGTACATAATTACTGGTTAATCATAAAAATGAGAACCATGGGTTTGTATGCTAATAAAGGTATTTTTTAAACATTAGTATTTTGTTACCACTAATGGAAACAGGTTTTCACTTTTTTATCTCCATGTATTACCTTTTCTAAATATCATGAATATGACATGTATTGTAATATTTTGAGCATAATATGAATTATGAAAATAGCCTATTATTGTGAATGTTAATCCTTAGTGTGATTACTAATAGGAATGACCAACATTTTGTTTTTTATTCTGGTTCTGTATTTAATTTGTACTCATACTATTAGCAAAGAATATTACTGTAGCAAATTTATGCTCAAAATAGTGTGTGCAACTCACTAGAGCTATCTGCAAATGTATTTTTCATTTTGATAATGTTAAATGTGCAATAAATCAATTCAAACATTATTCATCAATCATTTTTAGCAACCAGTGGTGGCATAGGGAAGATCTGGAAACTAAGAAGTCATACTGAATGGGTGATGCTGAAGGTACCATTAAGTGTCACTTGGATTTGAACAAAGGCCAGCCCAATGCTCTACCATGCCCCTAGTACTAAGATAAATATTTCTGATCTATTAGGAAAGGCCACAGGAGATTATACCCATTTAATATTTGAGAATTTTCCTTATTATATATACTACATCAAATATGTCCCAAAAACCATTTAAGGGGTGGGTTGAAGTTGTCATAGATTTTACATTCAAGTGAACATACTTTTTTGTTCATTCAAGTTACTCTCATTTCCTGATTTAATATTCTCCAACAAAGCTTACCTCTCAATCACCAACTCCCCTCAAGGCCTTGCAAAAAAGACCAAGAAGGATGTTTGCAAAAAATGCCAGGAAGGATGTAATGGAGTAGTTATAAAGAGAATTTTTTGCAAGCTCCTAGCTCAATTCAAAAGCACTTGTGTAGAGCTACCAGCACATTCCAAGGCAACAATAATTAATATACTTTATCACAAAGGAC
The DNA here is from genome assembly GCA_002093875.1 of Calopteryx splendens. Lineage (NCBI taxonomy): Eukaryota > Metazoa > Arthropoda > Insecta > Odonata > Calopterygidae > Calopteryx > Calopteryx splendens. The sequence continues at coordinate 61,684 of LYUA01001879.1, read as the reverse complement.
TGAATATGAAGGACATGTGAACTGGCTTCTAACTTAGAGAAATGGCCAGCAGGTTGTTGATTATTTGATAGTTATAATTAGGTGAAGGAAGATTCTGCAGAAGTTGGATGAATTAAAATGAACTCCTGATACTGAAAGGAGGGAGAATAAAAAATAAAAACTGAAAGAAAGCAGGAGAACTGATGGAAACATATTAACGAGACAAATGAGATTCAATGTCATTAAAGGGAGAGTTGTATTGTCCCACGCAAAATATATCCTAGCAAAATAAACTTTTTATCTGAATCAAAATCACCTACTGGCGAGCCAAAGGTTTGAGACATTTTGAGATCTACTCTATTAACAGATAAAGTCATGTAGTTAAAGTGAGTTACGTAAGCATAACCTAAGGTTTACCTTTCAATTAAGGGATTGGTTTTTCTTTTTCGTAGTTATGAAAAATAGTTTGAAATTAAAATACATAAGGATATTCTGGTAACTAGTATATATTACACCATACCGGTACCTTACATTAAACGCAGCGGACATATTGCAATTGAAACACCAAACGCTTTCTGAAAAACACGTATACAACTCATTAAAAGACAACAATAAATGTGTACATAAATGCGTTTTTAGCGATTAAAAACAATTAGAATGCTCGATTTTTGTGCATCGTATAAGCATCTAATGTAACAAGCAAGGCGCGAATGAAAAACTCCCCTTTGAATTGTTCCTTTCTGAACCCAAGGCGAGCTGTAGTGACGAATCACCTAAAAGATTTACCACTTTACGAAGCTTTTATTTCACGAAATAAAGTTTAAAAAATCGTTTACTAGTTTGAAGCAATGCATCATGAATGAATAGGATCAAAGAAGATTTTTAGTAACAGCCCGGGCAACAAGTTTGGGTCTTATGATTAATGAACAGTACTTTATACTTATGAAGATTTCATTAGTTGAATCAACTAATGAAATGACCAGATCCATCTCAAATGAAATCACATAATGGCTCGATTAAAATTGAATTTTTTTTTCTAACACCCGTTTAACGGATGAAAAGTATTTGCCTCGCTCTAAAAACTATTTAAACGAACTTTTAGCGTAATAAAATATTCGCATAAGAATGATACTTTATGTTTCAATATTTATACCGTTTCCTCATGGAAAATTCCGCTAACAAACTCAGTGCTGCTGAAAGGGGGTTAAGTGAGCGACACAAAATAACGAATAAATCGCCAACTCCTTCCAACGAAATTTGGCGAAGAGCCAAGAACGAATCATGCATGAGTAACCCATAATAACCAATTATATATATCTTAATATTCTATCAAATTTTAAAGTTAGATACGTTAATTTATATCCAAGAAATTTTGATGGGAGTACAAGCCAAAAGTGGAATCGATAAGGCATAATAATACGTCGTCCCGAAAATTACATTCAGAAACGAAAGTTGGTTCTCCGGCTAAAACCCTAGCATTATTTTAAATAGAAAAACATGACACTTCTAAATACTTCTTAATATGATCGTAATAGCAGTTATATTTTTACGCCTCATCTTAACATCCATGTTTACACTGCCAAGCCCGACGCCAACATCATTAACATGCTGTGACGTTGCAAAATATTACGCATAATCTTGATTTGCAGCAATTACTACAATTAAATGCCTATGATTCTTTTCAAAAGAATTAACACTGTATAATTGGAAATTACATCTCAAATTAACGTTACCTTCACGGTCGTTTCTGTTCACTCCGAAGACGAGCATGACCATAACAGCCTGGCGGGAGTATTTACCTATCGTGGAAAACAACTGCTTTTCCAGAAAATTCGCAATGGGCATTAAACTTTTATGATTTTTAAAATTTTCTTTTTGAAAATGATAACGTATGCCACATTTAAAAACAACAATAATTGATACATTTTAAATTTAGGATTCTACAATCGTTATTCATTTTTTCATCATGGCTGATATGAGAATTTAATGCGATTCATGTAATTATATCCACTTAAGCGAGTTAAGAAATACAAAACACTTATAAATGAGAAATAATGTCATCAAGCATTGGGTGTTGACATCCGTTTTGCTCGGTCAGCCTATCATGGAAAAAAATTTGCAGATTGAAGAATATTCGCACTATTAACCTAAATAGTGTGCAAGAATTTGAATCACTGTTGTAAAGAAGAGTCCATTGGGTCTCTAATTTTTGGATGGTACGCTCGGGAATGGTGTATTTTTATTTATATTTTGGTGTATTTTATATACATAAAAAATCACTTCCAGCAATAATATCAAAGATTATGAACTGGTAGGGAAATACCGAGTGGAATATGGTACTCAACTGTATTGAAATTAAGAATAATTTAACTAATGACATTGTTTTTCGCCGAGTGTGGTAATATTTTTGACAATTTATGGCATAAAAATATTTTACAGGAGGCACGCATATATTAATTTAGTTTCAAAGTTTGCACGAAGAAGGTATTACTTATCCATGTTGATTATGTTTATATCGTCTGTTCACAGGACCTGCGAAAATGTATTGGCGCGAAGTTTAAGAAGCATTTACAGGGTTAAAAAAACGCAAAATGTCTATGGAATAACAAGCGGCATATGTATAATTTTGAAGGGGTTGTACATATTTCACGATAAGTTGTATTAAGATTAGGTAGGTAACTTTGTATAACAACTCGAGCGATCATGGAAGAACAGATGATCAACCTTATAGTTGAGATTTTTTATTAAAATTTGAAAAATTAACTAACGGGGACGAATTTGGACGACAGAAGCACTCAAATTTCAGATGGGTTTCTATAGCACAATCGTAGACGTATTGTGAGCGCGATCAGCCTTGACCGATGCAGTAGGTCTAGCAATCGTTCCGTTCCTTGAACCAATTACTACGCGTAGGTTCCTTGAGAAAGAATAGATCGCTAAAAAAATATGTAATTCGACTTGAAAAAGCGTGGAAAAAGTGCTGAACATAAAGAAAAGAAATGTCTCTCCCTCTTCGCGTCAGTTATCATTTCCTTCCTTCCTCTCCACTCTTCCAACTCTGCACCACGACATGCTAACAATGTGATCGGCACTGCCATAAGGAACAGGAGCTGCTTAAATATGTGCCACCTAGTATAAAATATTTTGCCTGAGTCGGTGGTAGTTCTCTTACGATAAATAATCCTATGGTCTATCTCTTGTAGTACCGCCCAGTTGTTCACACATCAACAGTTCAATTCACAGCAGTGGATTTGGAAATGAGTGGAGGAAGAATTTTTTTCTTGATTTTTGGTTTAATTGGGTTGGTTTTCAACACCAAATAAACAATTCATCCGATCTTTTTAGCTAAAAAATGAAATCGGTTTTTCGATTGATTAAATATTTGACTTGTCTGATTTGGCATATTCAAAGATTCTTCCTCGAAATTAATTTTTGAGCATTGTTCCACAATCTGATGATTAAATTCGGCAAAAAATTTCATGAAATTTTAAGTGCAGTATCAAGGGGATTGCGGTAGTCCAGTGGAAAGAGTGCTAACCTGCTAATCGAAAGGTCCGGTTTCCTTCTAAATAAAGTAGGGAGTCACCGAAATTTAAGAGAAATTGTCATTTTTTATTTTCTCACGCCTTCTTATTGCTATGAATAGTGCTCCCTTGAGTACTCGGTGCTTGTAGGCTTAACTATGAGGAAATTCATATTCAATTCATCAATATACACCTTTGTATCTGCAAAAGGACGCCGTGTCCACCTAGTATGCAGAACACAGAACGAAAGTAGCTATTTTGTATAATTACTTTTTATCAGAGCCATTTGAATTACGCCCCGAAGGCCAGGTCCTACTTATGATGATATTCTGTCAGTCTAGTTGAAAAATCCTTCCACCTTAGGGCTAAAAAGTATGCAATACGTATGTAATTTGAGACACTGTGACACTATTTTTAATAACTATGGATGATTTCTAGGTGATGATAAATGACCCAAGGCGCCGGAGAACCCAAAAATTCCACTTCTACCACTCCTGAAAGTTTTTTTTTGGGTAGATGGGAGATCTTACGTCGTATTACCACTTCTTCTTCCATGGTATTACGCTTTAAGGCTCGTGAAATTCACATATCAGGGTGGGGGCAGGTATCTACCAGCCCAGTGCCGTCTGCGGTTTACCCAGAAAGATTTGGTGTCCGAAAAGACAAAAGGCTTAGATGAAGCAGAGGGTGTCCAGAGTCCTAGGTATTTAATCTCGGCTCCTCTGGTCAGTAGCCGAACGCTCTACCCATTAGGTTATACACCCAAAAGGTAATGCTTATACATGTATAACAGGTTTATATTTAAGACCACGCTTAAATTATAACAGACTCAACTAATCGATACATACTTTTACTATTCTACAGGAGAAAGCTCTGCCAATATTAAGTTCAGAGTAGGTAATCGGAAATTCATAAAATAGAGGTTCCTCCTTGAATAAGATAAATATAGAATGTGACAATATTATAATCTTGCAAGGCAGTGACGGACGTTAAATAATTCTTAATACAGACGCCTGAAAACGGTACATAAAAGACGTACCTAGTATTGAATCCCAGGATTTTTCTGTTCAACAACTATACATTATTTTCTGTTGCAAGAATACGATTTAATATGACTTTTGTATTTTTAAAAGGAATCGCCCGAGAGAAAGGAGCGGCGTTTCAACCCTGCATTTCAGTTTCGTTATCATTTCTATAACGATATCTTCGCTCTATATTCTTAAACGCTATATATAATTTTAAATAGTGGGTTAAGCATCATAAGGCCCGGGGGAAATATGCGTCCACGAGACAGAGTTTTGCCGCTTCACCCGTCCACAGCCTCCGTTCCGGTTCCTTTTGAGCACAAACCGAGATTCGTGATTGACATTATGCGTCCATGGAGGAAGAATTAGCTCCTCCGTACTTTCTGAGATGCAGGCCTTTGCATGAAGAATCTTTTCTTTTTTCGGGGACGTAAAAATTTAACTTCAAAATCCAAATGTACAGAAAAGTCGACTGATTGGAATTAAAGCGACGGAGATGTGAGAAAACAAAATCATTGTTATTCGTCAGTTTCTTTTTCTTTTTAGTCCCGAGGCGGGACGATTTTTCCAAAACTAGACGGACAGAATTCCATCATAAGCAGGGCCTGGGCTTCGGGCCTTAATTTGAATACCTCTGATCTAAACTAATTAAATAAAATAGCTAGTTTTGTTCTGGGTTCTGTGTAATAGGTGGACACGGCGTCCTTTTGCAGATACCAAGGTGTACGCTGGAGTGGATCGGTCTCAGAAACCTGATGAGTAAGTCTGAAGTGGATTATTGTGAACCCAAGGGCACATGAAATAATATTGTCTATGTCTTTTCCACTGAACTTTATTTAAAGTACAACTGCTTTCGATGCATAGGCGTCATCTTCAGTACCTCCTTCAGATTCCCGAAGATGACGCGTATGCGTCGAAATGAAGTTCAGTTGAAAAATACCTACATAGTGTATATTATTTCATGTGAGCAAGAATTTTCACATAGTTAAGCCTACCTAAGGGCTCACTGCACGGCAGAAGTGTAAAAAAGACAGAGAAAAACATTATATCTGAATTGTCATTTTGTTCATTCAAAATATACACTGAGTTCCTTCAGATACCAGAGAGTACATTCAAATAATACCCAAGGCTATCAGTGTATCAGCTAATTGCGAGCAAGTTAGAGCAAAGGTTTTTGCAATTGAGAAAAATATTTTGGTAAGCAGTATGAAGAGTCAAGGATAATGTAACATTTATTTTTTCCATTCCCAGTTAATATTGATCGAATTTGGGGATGGGCGATCCTTAAAAAAATACCGTTTTTTGGATTCATTCGTTTTTCTTCATGGTTTTTTTATTTGCACCCTTCATGCTACGTATCGCCACTAATAATTTACAATTCCTTAGTTTCTGTATTACAGATTTTTGGTTCCTTTATTTAACTCTTGGCATAAATCCTGAGTAATTGATACATGGTCGTGCCTGCCCAAATATATCAACGACAACATTTTTCTAGTGCTTTTAAATTCTGTGAAACATTAAGGACTCCATCTATTCCAAATTTTTGTAACAAATGCGGAAATATAATACAAACACCTACTTTAAAAAAATAAAAAAATATACTTCTAATAATAAATATTTTATACCATAGTTAATTTTTGCTGGCAATACTGTAGCTAATACATCACACACAATTATGGCCAAGAATTTGAATTATCTAGTAAAACTGGATCTGCTGGAAACGTAACATATTAACAATATTTTAGCATTAATCTCGAAATTTTGACTGAGGTTCCCAATGGAGAATAAAGGCTAAGAGTACTTGAATGAGAATTTATTTGGATTTAATAGAAGCAGAGGAACAAGAGAAGCTATTCTTACTCTCAAAATAATTGTAGAGAAGATGATACAGAAAAATAACCGACCTTTATTGCATTCATGAGACTGGAGGAAGATTTTGACGAAGTGGTCCGGAATATGATGAAAAGTTGGTATCTTAAAAGAAAGTTGAATGAACTGGTAGAACGAAAGGTACATGATATAGAGTATACATAGAGAACAGGTGGTATTGATTTGATAAGTTGAAAGCAGGGAGGAAGCAATTACAAGGAAAACATAAAAGACGGCGAACGAATCCACGAATGTATAGAAAAGCGGTTGAAAAAGCAAAACTTCTACATAAACTGCAATGAAACTAAGATTATGGTCTGCAATAGCGATAGGGAATATATTTTTCCAATTAAGACTGCTGAAAGACACATTAGAATAGTGGAAGTATTTTTCTATTTAAGTGGGTAGTTAAAACAATAACTAACGAAAATAGGAGCAAGAAGGATACTTATAGGGATGAGGAATAATCCTTTCTATTAGTAGTACTACATACTAATATTAAACAGTATTACCCATACTATCAATAGCACTAGGAAGCGACACCATATAAAAAAATAAAACACAATATTACTTAAATTTTCGGTGGCTGCACAACCACCTTCTTCAGAAGAAACATAGCAATGAAGGAAGGATTGAGGGGGGCGTGTCCGGGAGGAAAGTTTACATGAAGAACGGTGGCTATTGATTCGGATATTGAGGGATATGGCGTATTCAAATGTACAAAAAGCAGGGCAGAATTTATATTTTAAAACATTTCGTAGTTCAAATTGCAAGAGTAAATAGATAGGGACGGAGGAGAGCTTACGAGGGGGAGGGAAGATATGTTGAAGATGAGAACAGGACCAGAGACCATGTGCGGCATCCAGAACGATTTCATAGTGTTATGACTCTTGAAGTGGGGGAAATCTGAGGAAGAGGTTTGGTATTTTTAGAAAGTCGGATAGTTTAATTGGGTCTCTATGCGTGACAGGGGGACATGTAGAGAAAATGTTGGCCGTGGTTTCGTGATATTTCAGAATGGGGAAAAGACCCTTGAAGTTGGACTTGGAGACACTCTATGCTTGGGAAGTAGGCAATGGAAATACAGAGGGTGTGAGGATTACTTGTGGGGGAAGAATTAGGGGATGTGTAGGGGTAATAAAATATCTTTTTGTGCAGGAGGGACGTCGGGCATCCACGTTGAAGGAGAGTCTGGTGAAGGTTTGTGAGGAATTTGTTGAGGGAACAGGGATTATTATAACCAAGGCGGTGACCTCGGATAGAGGAGTGTACGTTTAGTGAGGGAGGGGTGGAAACTGATGTAATGAAGGTTGGTTGCTTGCCGATTGGTTTAATGTGGACAAAACCAGCAATGAACCCGAAGGTTGGTCTGATAGGTAAGGGGTGAAGCTTACTCAATATTAAGCTCAAGGGAGTGTGAAATTCACTCATAAGGGTAGGGTGGCCAGTTCCTTTCCCTGAGCCGCCTGCGATGTCCCAGTAATATCTAGTACCCGACAAATCACATAGCTTGGGTGAAGCTGAGGGGGCCCAGAGGCATCGCCGGGAGTCAAACCTGGGACCTTCGGTTAGCAGCCCAGTTCTCCTAGCCCACTGGACAACCACGTCACCAATGTGGAAAAATGTTTGAAATTTATTATCGGAGTAGGAGATGCCTTCGTATAGGAAAGTTATTTAGGGGGTGTAAATAGCAGAGGTAAAGGAGGCATATGAGAAGTCAAAGCGGACGGAAATAAAAGAGTTGTGGGGTTGAATTCCTAATATCCAGAGAATGAAAAATCCTTTCAGAAAATAAAAATCCTCTTTAGCCAATCTTCAGTTGCGAAACGCGCCTCCCTCACTCCATAACACACCCTTCAACGATTTCTTCAATGGAAAGGAAGATGTCAGCGCAAGGATTTATGAGGGAATGAAGAGATTGCCTGGTAAGAGGGTAACTCGGAAGCTGCTAATGAATTATACCTGGATTGATAACCCGTGATGATTCTGAACATATAGTCAGATTAACAAATATATATATATATATATATATATATATATATATATATATATAT
>LYUA01001879.1:42870-53212 GCA_002093875.1 Calopteryx splendens | reverse complement strand
AATATATATATATATATATATATATATATATATATATATATATATAATAGATTTAATACATCACCCATTGCTCTTATCTCCGGAAAGGAGACACAGAACCACTTCTGCATTACTGTTCCATTATCTTTTACAGCCCTCTTTTACAAAAGTGGCTGCGTGATAGATTTCTATAACATTACCCTATTAGAAATATTTGAGAAAACACATTACCAATAAGTGTCAACGAAGAATTTAACATTTTAAACCAATAATACCGGGAAATCTATATTTTAGATTCATATATTATTGTTTTATTTATGCATTAACGTCTATTAATATACATATGCATCAAATAGTTACTTAAAATATTTAATTGTAAACTAAATCAAAGTTAAAAAAAAGTACCATTGTTCAACAATTACGGTTAATCGGTTTCCTCGAGAAATATCTGAACTTATGGATACACGAGTCATATATGTACTACGAACTGATGGCCATATGCAGAATAGTGAAACGTTAGGAATACTTGTTCTGAAAGCGATTATTTTTTAGATTTGTTAACAATCACTGCAAACGCTAATGTCGTTATAGTTACAGGCCTCACCTCAGTGATTTGATTGCAAAATGTTTCTACGGACATAGGACACGAGGCCGGAGTCTATTAGTTCGACTTTATAACTATGCAATAATAATTAATATCGAACGGATGCATTTTATTGTCTGAAGATAACCTAACTGTATGGGTTCGGTCAGTTTAATAATAATTTCAATAACGATTAAATCAATATACGATTTTATATGCTATAATGAAGGCCGTAAAACCAGTAGAGCTTTGGGGCCCGGAATCGCATCGGGGTGATGCCCCTCAACTCCCCCAACGATACTTACGCAGTGTGATATCTGGACACCGGAAATTTCTAGAAACCTCCTAAAGAACACAAATGGGAACTGCTCCTCTCCCTTTATATGATGTGTAAATTTCATATGTGGGAGGGCTTCGTCCGAGATAAGCTCTATTTTCACCTATCAAGTCAACCGCTGCCTTGATTTCTGAAGTTCATTAACGTACGAAAAAGATTCTTAAGAGAATGATGGCTCAAATGGTTAGCGAAGTCTAAGACGGGAAAGCTTCGAAATATCTGGTGTGCATCGGCTACTTTCTTGTGATTTACCTATGCCATGCATAATGTATTCTTTGGGCTTGAGGTATTATAATGATTGAGAAAATATCGCAGTATATTTATCACATAACGCATGATCCATGAACTAAGCTGGATTAGAACCCGGTGGACCAGCGTCTACACCACCCGCGAGTTTTTTTTTCAGTCTAACTTCTAGCACATTGGTGTGGTTAAACTTCCGTTGCTCGAATCTCTGACCCGTGGTGGGTTCTAATCAGCCAGCATGCTATTGGGAAATGACTATTTGAACCACGCTATACACGAGCATATTATATTTCTGCCTACGATTCCTAAAATGACATTCCTGGCCTCCATCAGCTAAGTCCGACGAGTCCGACGTAAACTACGAAAATGTGGGTAATAGTTAAACATTTTCAGGAGATTACACAAGAAAAGTACACTAAAACATTAACAACGGCTTCTCATTCCCGTCGCAAGGTTAGCGTATTGATCGACGGAAGTCTGCGTCCAGAAATAGCTAGACGGTTATCATGACAACCAGCTTCTAAACCTTCTTCCTGGAGCATTACGCTGATAGTCCTTAATAATAATATATGTTCCCTGATCGGGGACGACAATCAATCATTATAAAGTATACAATTAATCGAAAAAAAACCTTGAATGAAAATATTCCTCCACAGTGTGCCAACTATTTTACGCAGTAAAGAATGCATCTAAAGACGATTTTTGTATTTTTTCTAATACATCGAATGGTAACTTGGAATAAAAACAGCAAACATAAATGTATAACTGAGTCATTCACACTGTATAAATTGAATTCTTGCAATAAGGATAAAAGGAGAGAGCTCATCAGTGAGTTAATTGCAGGAGGAGTATAATCGTAGACCAAAACACGAAAGCATTGTCAACTCACCTTCTGCTTGCCGCGATCTACGCTGGGCGAAGAGCCTTTGGAGATTGAGATGCTGTTCCATGAACTAAGGACCATATTCAGGCCTCACTTAGATGGGAAGGAAGAGGCTGGAAGTTGATAAATAGCTTGCGTCAAAAATGCTGTGGAAAGAAATAGGTTTTCATGTAATTTGAATTAGTTGCACACATGAAAGAAAATATATGAAGAATGAGAATTATTCCTAACGGTTGTTAATAACTAAGAAAATGATGCGTAACTGACGCGCTATATCCTTAGTAAAGCACCAAATCCACGGCAAATACATATCAAAACTCTTATCTCCCATGCAAGAGAAAAGCATTCTTTAACACAGGCTCTCAGATTTCATGAGGAGTCCAGTTTCCACCTGCTTCATTTCAATCAACGCGGGAAAATCGACCAATCGATGGGCAAGCACGTTTCGTACACCAGGTTGTCGCGAAAGAATTAACCACCCGTGGCAGGCGGCCACCCCTGCTGGTACTCACTGTCGGGAAAATATCGTCAGAAGTGTCGAAGGCAGGTGCAGTAAGCGGACAAAGATCGGGAGCTGAAATAAGGAACAAAATGGGTAAAGCGCACTGGGTTCATCTTCTCTTAAAGAGAAGCACAACACCCATTACTTCCTCGTGGCGCGATGGCTTCAGTCCCGGATGGGATGAGAGATACTACAGCGGCAAGTTTGCCCTGTGCAAGCCGAACGCAGCCCGGCGGTGCGTTGAATGTGAGAAATAAGGTATCGTTATTTCGCAGGCAGCTCATTGGCGGGAGGGGTGGGCTGCGATTTTCCGCCGACGCGAGAGGGGACGTTGCTAGGGACAGCCCTCCACCAGCATCGACAATGGTCCGCCCCCTCCTCCGCGCACTCCTCTTTCTCCGCGAAGGGAAGAAAAAATATATTGGTGCGTTTCATGACTACCTTTTCCTTGATACCCGACGGCCATTTTAATAAACTCGCGGCAAGAATTCTCGACGGTAATTTCTCAATATTTTAGCTAATAATTAAAGGTAATAAAATCGAGGATAGTTTAAGACTCCGTAAAATTTGAACTCTGCTAGAAATATGGCGTGTGCTACAAGGTGGTTGTAAAATAACGTGGAATTTTCCATTGATCCTTTTTTAATTGTTTTATTGCAATTAATTCCAGTAATTTAAGGTTTCCAGTATGAATTTGAACCCCATATATCAAGTGTTGTCGAAGATTACAATTTATTGCCAATTCATTGAATAGGGTTCAATAGTTACACATCACATGAGTAAATGTATGAATAGACTGCTTCCTCCCTTTAACAGAATGACCCTTAGAAAAGTTGCTTCCCCGATATTGTACTCATACTATGTGGCAACAGTTTTGAAACTATCACGCACTTTTTATTAAACAGTGCAAAAACTCTTATAACTGCTCAATAATTGTTTTAAAACTGTTATAATTCCATACAAATTAACAAAGAATCAAGATATAATTTCATTTTTGACAAATATGCTCGGTTGAAAATAAAAATGGCCGGCATTTTCTGTTTCAAAATTATTTTATGCATACAGTTAAATTAAATTATCAGCCAAAGGCTACTTAAGATATTTGAAATGCCTGAGGTAGAATTTTTCTTCAAACATTTTATTGGTTTATTTAATTTTCAGATTTTTTGAGGCACACTTAACGATGTCTATGGATCATCACCCAGTTTAGATTTCATTACATGAACTCATAGAATAATTGGACAAACTATTGAGCTTCCACAATTAAATTGACATTATTGTTAAAACGCGAGACACTTGGAGCAATACAAGAGTTTTTTTTTAGAGAAAGATGAATAGCTTCTGTTCTAATAATCGAGCCGTAAAAATGGCAACGACCATCGAAGAAAATTACATCAGCTTTGTTTTAGTATTCATCACTAACGTTGAGCTCCAAGCGAATATGGCCGTTTTAAAGACTGAAGGAAAAATATTAATAGTAAATCAAGAAGAATTTTCATGGATTATCTTCCATTTAGATTAAACGGTACATGATTGGCTGGGCAGTGATATCATTCATCGACTTTTTTGTGTTGAAGGAAGCCATAGAAGAGTAACCCATTACCGTGCCCAGAAAGGCGGTGGTATTGCATTGGGCCGTCGCTCCCACAACGGTCAAGCAGGAGCGGAAAAGCCACTTCACACTGATACTAACCACATGGCCCGGAAGGCATTTGTGAGTTTGAGTGTCTACTTGAGGCCGCGAGGTAGCCTAGTGGGTGGAGAATAGGCTGCTGATCTACCCATGGGTCCTGAATTCAAATCCGGAATTCATTGGACATCACCGTCCAGATCTCGACCGTATGATTTTCTGTAGTTACTAGGTCTTCCTGTTAATCCAGGAGACATTTTACTTGCTGCGGGAAATTCCTGATGAGCAACCCTCTCTCTCTATGCACTAAACCAACCTTCAGCCCGTTTGGACGTTGTGCCTATTGTGGTGGGTCATAGATGCTTACTAAACAAAAAGCCGTCTCAGTTATCGCGGCATGCAGACCGTTCTTGATAATGGCTTGAAACGCTTGAAACGCATTTCAAAGAGAGCCATTGAGTTCGAATTTCGCTTGTCTGAATGTGATTTTCTTTAGCACAGCGTTTAAATTGATCAAGATATCAATAACCGCTGGAGTGCCACTGCCACTCCTAAATCTCACGTATTAAGGTTTTTATCATAAATAATGATTAAATTTTGATGGAAAGCAAGCCACTATATCGGCTGCTTTTATGAAATAAATCCTCTTCGTTGGCACAGACTAATTACAAACCCAAGGTATTGTTCACGCATTATCCGCGTATGAATCGCACGTAGTGCTGCGTGTACCTCCTAGACGTGCTCGGCCAGTCCCTCCGTGTCGTGCACGGAGTTGTTCCAACCCACGTAAATTTATCTAGATGACCGTATAGGTACGAAAATTCACTTTATTTATTTTATATGGATACCTAATCACACCCGGCGTCCCAACTTACCTAAAGCAACAGATGGGATCATTGATCGGTGGATAAAAAAGATGAACCTCACCCGCAAGCAAGCGCTGGCAAATCGGTACAATCTCGTCCTACTTTCAGAATTGCGAGCGATTTTCCAAGACGAGTCGCCAAAATATAACAAATATCTAGCTAAAAGTCAGCAAATGTCATTGAAAGGATTCATAATGACAGTTACGTCGTAATGTACCATGTTCCACATTTATAAGTGAATACTGCAACTGCGAACGGAAAAGATATGGAGGAGAAAAGTTATGAAAATTTCCCCTGACAAATAAATTTAATTAGCTGGCAGGAGAAAACCTGTAATGTCCCTAATTGATTAAAATAAATTGAATTAATCCGTCGAGGAAGTTCTCTTTTAACTTATTAGCTTAAAAAATGAAGTTGGCGTAAGTGAAATGTAAATTTCAGTAGAAGCTATGAATCGAGCACTTTGTAAAACCAATATTTTGCTAAATATGACTGCCCGGCGTAAAACGACTAATCCACGCATGAATCGGGCTCGTGAGTACGTCTTGGCGAGATTGACCGAGTGAGCCGGGTTCGGATATCTGCCACCATGCGGCTCAACAGTACCGGCTCAAGGAGCGAACTCCCAACACTGTTCAAACATTTCATTATCCAAAATGAGTTTGTTGAAATAAGTTTCATCCGTGGTGTGTGATTTAGACTAATGTTCTTGAGAGAAATATAAATACCTATACAGCTAAATTGGGGAAAGAAGTCATTGCTAGAAATGAGGCGTTCTCAAGTTTGAATCGACTTGCAAAACTACTTCAAAATGACTAACGCGGACCTAAAGTATTAGCTGGAAACGTATATCCGTTCAAAATAAAACAATATAATAAGATTGGGAACGCTGTTATGCCCTAATAACGTCTCGCGGCATCTCTCCTTTCCCCATGGCGATTATTTGAAGATCTCAATTTTTCTACTATCATCCATCCTGGGAAAAAAATTCAGGAAACCTACAAAGCTATCCATAAGACTATCAAACCAAAATAAGTAAAAGCTAAGTACAGCCTTAAGGAAAATTGTAGAATAAATTGTTAATATTCATATATACATCCATGAGTATGTTACCACTAGGTGGAAGGTAGATAATGGGCCAAATACCACCTAAAAACTTCTCAGAAACAGTTACAAAATATTTTAAAATGCTAGTGGTGGAATTATTATTTCGATTTGAATAAGAATTTTTGCCTGTTCTTTTGTATTATCACTCTACCTCGCTCTCGCTTTTTTTCCAATTTATCTGCAAAGTGTTGTACAAATAAATAAGTTGAACGGACAACAGTTTCTCATATACCACGGATATTATTTCCTGATATTATTTATTTAGTCAACAAAGCTTAGGGTAAGAAAAAGACTAACGATGAAAAGAAAATATTTATGACTGATTTGAAAAGATACAATGTAAGTCACCCAGGCAAATGCAGTTCCAGGACTAGGTGACGACTTTACTGGAATTTTAAGAAGGACCTGAGATCGGTAACAGGATGGATGACTTTGAACTTTGAAAGTGGAAAACCAAAGGCTTGAGTGAGTGCATGAGTTGATCTCCAAGCACTAGATGTATTACTATTTTTAGAAACAGAAGTCGATGGGGTCAAATAACTTAGAGACCTTTAAACAGTGCGTCACAGATTAAATTGTTAGCAAATCCTGTTAGCACTGGATGATTGACATTCAATGCAATATTGCAGTTTAATTGTTTTCCTTTTGGGATTTTAGTTATATATAGCTAAGTCTAATATAATATTTCATTATATATTTATAATTATATGAAGAAAAAGTCTTTACGCAATAATAAATGGGTAGGTATATTCCATTTTACTTTCGGTGTTGTAACGCAAGGAGTACATTGATAAAAAGGAAATGCATAGTCCAAAGGTCAAGAGTTCAAATCATATCAGTGTATTTTGTGTTGGATGAGTGCGGTTTTCCTGAATGAAGTACTTGCATATGGAACTCAACTAGATCGTAGAAAACGCTATTGTGCAAATGACACCCTTGTAATATTCCACGCGTAGGTGTTAATAGCCCCGTCCGTGGAAACGAACGCCATCTGAAAAGCTAAACCCAATGCAAATCAGGTTAGCGGAGCGTATATAATAAAAAGAAGTAACGACGATATTCACAGTCTTTCAGAACTCTTATCAAGCTTCTCTTCTCTTTTTATCGATTGATTCCTCATTTCCACTCATTTTTTTACAACCATATGCCTCATACTTTTATAATGGTTGATCAATATTAAAAATTTTAGATTGGTATTTTTTCAAACGAAAAATAAAGTATTTTGATTCAGGGATTATTCAAATAAATAGATTTTTAACTAGCGGTAGTATTTGACCATTCAATTAAAATACGCTAATTCAATTAATATATGCTTAAATTAATTAATAGCGGATTAAATAATATTTATTTCGGAATATATACATGCACATATTTCCGGAAATATAGCGTTTCAAATAAAGGTCTCTAATGGCCACATTATCTCGGTCAACGGGTCACGAGCATGAAGTGGCAACCACTCGGGGACGACTAGGATGTATCTCTAGAAAATCTCTCTTTTGGATCACGCAGGCCTGTTTTTCATGTCGTGGAAATTAAATAAGCATGATTAAACCCATTATATTAAATAAAATTAACAAAGTCTCCCTATGTACTTTAACACATCCAAAAAGAGTGCATAGGCATGTGTTTGGATGGGGTTACTTTTTGATCTGGAAAAATAGTAAAAAGCATATAAAATATTACGCATATTCGAAGTTACTTTGACTGACTATACAGCTTTCTTGGGAATGTAAGGAGCAAGTGAAAAAAACGAAATTAATGTGACTGTTGCAGTCTTTCACAGCACAAATACCTACTCGTTCCATCTTGATTAAATTATTGCGGCGATTACCACATCCGCTTCGAACCTTTAATAAAACAATAAATATTTAAGTCTAATAAAAAAATAACAATATTTAATAATAGAAATAGTACTCCTCACACCCCACTCCCACCTTTCCATTATGAGCCCTTTCCTTTCCAACGTGCGCTTTGTAACCGTTCCGGACTATTGAAAAAACCTAACCTGTTTGTTAGTAAGCTCTTTTTATCACCTGTCCTTCCTTTGAAAACAAAATATAGAACAGGTAAATAATTATCTGTCAGTACCATCATTACCACAGTCTTCACTGTAAGGCTAGTATGATAGGTGAAACAGGGAGCTGCTGTGGCGACTGCAGGGTAATAAATAGATGAAGTGCTCACTCACCTCCTACTAAGCCACTTCCTTTGAAATTCACACTTTCAGGTAAGTGGAAAATTCCTTTCCTTGTACTGCCTGCAATTCACCAGCAAGTTCTATTAATAAAATAACACTCAGGTTGTGTTTGCTTTGGGAGTCTCCGGGAGCATCACATATTAATACATATTTTATATAGTTAAAGGTTGGTGCCTTATCCACTTGGGCACGTCCAAGTGGCGGCTCGAAGGGCATGATTCAGATGTTGAATAGAGGATGTACACTAAAGTTGCCATCCTATCAGGTCGTGAGATCGATTTTTGTCACCAAAGACACTCTTGATTCGGGGATGCGAATATGGATCTTACGAAAGCGAACGCGTTGTCTTAATCTCTAGTTATGCGGTGCTAAACAAATATTCTATCAATTTTCTTTAAACTTCGCGGTATTTGACCGAACATAACTCAATTCTTGGTGCTATCACGATTCAAGCTGGATTACAAGAGCCATTATTGCCAGCTGTGCTACAGAGAAAAACCGCGTAATGGATTAGAACGCTCAAAGGAGATCCATGATCGCACCCTGGCGAAAATATACTATCGTTTCCCAGAACGCATTAGCCTTTGTACAGCCAGGTGTCGCAGGCAAGGTTTTTTCAACTAATAATAGGTAATATTTTGCATAACCTATCAACAGTACAGGTAATTCTCATTTCTAAGAAAGGGAAATAGTGACGTACTGCTAATGGAATACCAGACAATACAATCGAAAATATATTATCAGAAAACACATTCTGCTTTTTCCCTACTTATACCTCTCGGTTATTCAAGCACTCCGATAAGAAGTGCATAACAGGACACACAGTCACAACACTCGTCGTCCAACTGAATATTCTATCGCTGCAGAAACCCCTCGACTCCAAAATTTGAAAGTCTAATACCCCGAGAATAACATGAGCAGAATTTTTAGGCCCTTGGATTCAGTGACGGAAAAAACCGAACAGGTTGGTAGAAATTACATGTGGCTTTTATGCACACCATAGCAAGCTCGAGAGAAAAGTTAGAAAGTATCTATTCCTTTGGGTAAGGACGTGGGCGTGGGAAATGGGTGGAGGGATGGCTGACCGTCGGCAATTTTTGTCTTGGGTTCATAGATTCAAGAGTAAATGAGTGAAGACTACATTACTTACTTTCATATTCCTTGGGGACATAACCTTTTGACCCTTTCACGCATCGCTTCAGTTAGAAAGAAGAGTCACACCAGCGGAGGAATTTGTGATTGACCTTCGGACGTAAAGGTGCCTAAAAATACGAAATAATTCGTTCCGATGCGTCTGAATAAAGAAGCCAGGTTTTCCTGCGAAATCGTCTTCGTTCATAATTCATAATGGGTGCCCCGTGACAGGAATGGCGTTTATTTAAAAAAAATTAATAAATGGAAAATAAAAAATTTTTAAAGATGCATGAAATGGAGATTCGTTCTTAAAAACGTTAAAGGGCACACAACTCCAATGCAAATCCTCCCGCACATTGGTTTTCTCAATGACCGACGAAGGCATTAAAAACACAGAATACCATTGTTATTATTATGGGTGTAATTTCTCTTGAAGGTAGAAATTTATCAAAAATATATTAATGCGGGTCTTACAGCCGTAATGAGCGCGCTTCTCAAACATATTTCGTTCACTTTCATTAATATACCGGTATGCCAACTTTCATCTGGTAAATTTTGCTAGGAATAACCCTTAAGTAAAAGCCTTTCACAAAAGCGTTTGGTTAAGACCCATTGACCCAAAAATTATACTTTCGGCTACCTGTCATGAGTTTAGGTGTGCAAATAGGTCTCATCGTCCATCAAATTCTCGCGCCGAGCTATACTATATGGATACAATAAGTATCCATAGAGTAAACGATGACGGATTACATCTACTATACAACAGGTCATAAATTAACCCCTCAACGCGTCCTACGTGTTGTGACGCCGTCCTAATGCTTAAACTACCCATGGCGCCGTCATACGTGCTGTGCACCATCCTCGCATGCTATTTTTTA
>LYUA01001879.1:29007-39782 GCA_002093875.1 Calopteryx splendens | reverse complement strand
CAAAAGTATTAAATCTCCTCCGGCGACTGGGTTAAAATCCATTTAAATGTCCTCCGGGCTTGAGGTGTTAAACGAAAACAGTTAAAAGAAAAATGGCAGTGGGATTTAGAATACAAGCCTAAGTCGTAACCGTATACATATGAATCCATTTAGGAACTGTTCTTCAAGGAAAAAGACATAAATAAAGTACGAAGTGTAGCACATATGTTGGGGTTTTAGCCTTGCCCTTGTTTTGATCGCATATTGAGCGAGGATAAAACTAATTTTGCCTGAAACTCTGCCCTAACGCTCTGAATATTATTGGTTATTAGCATTTATTCACATAGTTGGTGTTTCAGAACGTGGATAGATAATAATAGAAGTGGTCATACATTAGTTAATAATCAAGTTAGAGAAATTATTTTACCACAATTTGAAACCAAGTTGTTTAATTTGCTTGATCATAATGGAGGTATTTAATCTTTTATATCATCTTCCCCCAAGAGGAACACCAAGAACCCCTCAGTCACCACCTTTCTCAGCGCCACCAACCAACACCATCTCCTCTTCAACGTCTAACATACGCCACATACACCAAACGTTCCACTCTTTCTCGCGAAAAGAAGAAATTCTATCGTTTATAAAGCTAATTGAAGGATTAAAATTGCCGTTATCTATAGATATTACTAAGCACTTATTTTATGCCTTTAATTTTGTCATCAAAAACAAACTTGGAAAATATTTCGTCATTCCCACATACATTGCGGCCCTTGTGATCACTTTGAGTGTACGAGACAAGTACATAGGTAGATTAGATCGGTAGATAATTAGAAAAACTTAAAACAAGTGGAAAAGTGCAATATGAATTATTAATGTTTCGGTTTTTTAGTGTCTGTGAATAAAAGCATTACAAGTGCACATATTAAAATCACAACATGCTGATTGCGTGATTAGTAGGCATCATCTTATGTATTCTAGTTTTAATTCTGGGACACTTTTTGGAATCAATTTAGATGTACTACTCCAATCGCAGATTAATCTCGTTTTTGTAGCCGTCTATACATGTTCTGAATGCGTAAGATTTTTTGTTCCTTACCTGAGAAACTGTATGTTTTTACTCTCTCACAGTCGGCAATGCCTTTTTCCTTTTGTGAAATACAGAAAAATATTCACAAGGGTAGAAATGAGACCCAACTGAGGAATTTGAGCGAAATTGGGTTAGCTAACTAAATAGCATCCCACCTCACTGTAGAGGTAAATTATTTCATCATTATCTTTGATTGAAATCTGCAGTAACCAGCAATTTTTTGTTAATTATTACTGTAAGACTATTCTGCTTGGTTCTTAGACTATATTAAGCTCGAAGTTTCCCTCCTCCCACTGAGAGCGTCGTCGTCCTTTATTCTTAATTAAAACACTAACGAAAGAGAAAAGAAGAACTTGTGGAGGCGAGTTTGTTTAGCCCAATTAATTAAAAATATATTCTGCTCTTGCGCACGGTAATTTTAATTTTGAGAAATTTGACACCTCGGTAAGATATTATACCAAGTGAAAACGCTGATTTGGCGCATATTAAGTAAGCCGATTTTGAAACAACCTCTCGGGTATTTCTGATTAATGAGAATCATAGGTACTACAGGATACGATGATACAATACTTGACCTTCCTCCGGTAAGATTTCATCCGCACGATGCGTCCGAGAAATTCACGATCGAAAACATTTTCATAATAAAACACGTTGTGATACATTTCATCATTTAGGCACAAAATTTTCATAGCGAGGTTAAATTGGACTGCAATAGAACTAAAGAAAATATTTAGCTCACGATTTTATTCTAATTGCTGTACGTTCCTTGCTCTTACTAATGTGACAAACAAAGGTTACAAGCATAAAAAATGATTCCGTCACCAAAGTTGTCCAACTATTCGTTATTGATATTTTAAAACCAGCTATGGTCCAACTTTAGATTAAAATTTTCTCACAATTTTGAATCTCACAGTTTGCTATATTCGCATCCACGAAAGATTATGACAACAGGAAGAATTTCCAGTGTGGAACCTTGCCGTTTCTAGAGGAGCTCAGCAAAATGGATCGAAATTACAGGAATGATCGAATAATTCTTCATTTCCTTTAAAAATTGCAAACTCTGCCATTCAAAAATTCATCGTTACGATTTGTAAAAATCTTCTGAGGAACCATAGATTTGTGTAGGTGTAAAGGTGTCGAGGAGGTGTAAAAATACATTTTTATTGTATTATAGGGTCAGCAGTTAAGGTATCTACGATGCTGAAAACAGTATGAATCACAAGGTCGTTCGACTTTCCAGATATAAATAATAGACATAGGTTCCCCGATATGGAGGTAATCAGATGCATAGAATAATGTAGTATTAAATTTTGGTGTTTTGGTAATGCTTAAATCTTTTTTCTTGCTCTTAATAACGTCAGCATCTTGAAGATATTTTTGAAGAACTTACCGTTGAAGAATATTTTTCTGTTTTTTGGTGAACTCACAAACAAGGCATTTGTGCTGTTAAATGCTGCCCTCTTGAAACTTTTGTGTTTTGTTTAATTTTACTGAAAATAAACCCCTGAAAACCTATTAGTAGCTGTACGTCATGTCTAGACTCAACGGACACATTATTATCCTAGAAAAAGGTCCTTGTACCAAAACGGCGGTCGTTAGGGCCCAACTGTTTGTTGTTTTCGGGGTCCAAAAGACGTATTCATTGAAATAATCGTAAAAAAATTAGTTACATATGACATTTTATTGAGGAAACTGACATTGCGTGAAAGGTAAAAAATGGACACCAATCCCGAGGAAAATTTCATTGGGATCCCTGTGTGACACTATGCCGCTAATGATACCAAAGTTAATTCCTGCCAAAGCCTTTTCCTTGCATATTCATTTTCCATATTTTAACGTGTAACCATCCGGCTTAAAATTTCAAACCAGCATTTACGGAAAAATCATAATAGAACCAGCGACAAGAAAGAAAATAGGATCACGCCTATTCCTAATGTGCAAATTCAACATTAAGGTAATGAATGCCATTGTAATTTTTCGCTTTCTCGGCAAATGCGGAGTTCAGCAGCTCAGGACAGAGGAAGGTTCTGCTTTCATTTGCGATGGAATTACGAAAAATTAATTGAGATGCTATCGCACGAGCCGTCACTCAGTGGGGCTGGTTTCTTTTCCACTTGGTTGAGGCGTTGCATAAATATTGCGCACCATGGAGGGCGTCCTTGGTAAAATTTTCTTTCACGCTACGTAGAATATGTAGGCGCCAACCTAGAGCGTTTTTGCGGTGCAGAGTTCGATTAAAGATTAAGCGGTTAAAAATGAAAGGAATCTCACGGTAATAAATCAAGTAAAATGTTAGCCTTTTGAATCAACTACCATAAATTCGTGACCACCTTTCGGGGAAACAAAATAAAAATGAGATCGGATAAGCATTGGAGCGAGCAAGAAGAATGGATCCCTAAGCCTTACGCAAGAAGGGCGTTTACAAATATCAGGGCGAACCAATATTTTTGGCATCGTGCTGAACTCCTGACCTTAACCGTAGATTTGACATTCTGCTTCAATAACTTCGGGACGCCCCCATTAAACGGCCCTCCATACCTTAGATGAGGCACGGGGCCCGTTTCTTAGAACCCTAAGTCCACCTGCATGTCCTTGTATTTTAGCCGTACTGAGCAACTGAAATCACAATACACCTGTTACCGCTCAACCATCTCGTCAGAACTTCAGAGACGTGTAGTTTATAACGTTTTTAGTACGTTCACAACTGCTTTCAGAACACCCGTAAATTGACTTTTAGATTTGAGAAATAGGGTCGTTCATCGTCAATATTACCGGTCCGTGGGCGAAGAAGTCGCGACCACTGGTCCTTCTGAGCTATTGCTTCACCCAAATTGTTCTCGCCGAACGGCGGAAAGGGAAGGAGGAGGTTCCCCTAGCATTGAGTTCGTTTTCAACCACGGTCCCGCCTCCGCTTGGGGCGGCTCCCTTGTTTACTGGTGGAGGGCATTTGCTCTTCTTGCCACCGTCGCCTTTTAGGTGCACCTTGGAGGTGAAAGCATCGGAATGGTCAGAGGGGCCGGCGGATGGACGGCTTTGGACTTGTTAGAGCAACCTCGGGGACGGGATCGAAAAAGGAGTGGGGGTGAGAAGACGATGGCTTCACACTTGAGTCCTCTCCCCCCTTTCTCCGTCCTCGGCGGCAAAAGCTCCAAAAGCCTCAGTCGAAGAGTCGGCGGCACGCGCGTAGTGCACTGTCTTGGTTGCGGAAAACCATTTGAACCGCGGACAATTGAGCCGACCCCGAGATTTAAGTCTGAGGTCTAGAGGATATCTTTTCATCGCGACCTCTTGCGCCGTCTCGAAAGCGTCGAAATTCTTCGCATCGCAAGCGGTGAGTCCATTTATTCCCTTCGCCCTAAGTTCCTTTTACTTCCTCTTCTCCGACTTGTTATTGTGCACGATCCTTTGGGAAGAATAACTAGATTTGGTCAAGTTTTGCGTGAAATAAGTTTATCTTCCGTTCCGATGTCGCACCTCAACATTTGCTATCCAGTGAAAGCAAAACAAAAATCGTGGATCACTGTTTTTAGGAGTAGAAACGTTTTTTTTACATAACCCGGTTGAGAGTAAGTCTTTACAGCTTGGTTTATGTTTAAAGAATAATAAACATAAAAAAAGGAGAAATTATGTTTATGAACAAAAAGTAATCCATATTTTCATTACGTGTAATTTACTCTTCACAGAGCCTTAGGCAGAATATACTTGGTGATTTCGATGCACTGCAGATTGTAAAAGTGCTTTCATAGGTATTTTATTAATATGAAATTTCACGCGAGTGATTTTAAAATTTGTAATAGGTTCACAATGAGATATAATGCGCGGCGATATAATTTTTCCGTGAATCACCTCTTTAAAAGCGCAGTTATTAATTGACATCCTTTCGCCCTGGAGCTTCATACTTTGAAGTTTTGTTGCCAACCGAAAGAACTTTATAAATACGCAATCTAATCTTAACACTTAAAGCGATAGCTCGCATCTACGATTTAAGTGGATCACATTTGACTTATATTTTAATTAGGTTGAGAAATATGGAGACATAATATCCTATCGAATTCATTGGAAATCTTATTTTGAATATTTTTCTGGTAAAATGGGTGTGTCTGAATGAGAATTAACCACACTGACTAAAACTTCAATCTTTGGTTGATTTCCGTACGAGTATTTGTAATATGTGATTACACCACATCTCGGTGATAAAGATTTATCTGCGTTGCTGACTCCTCTTCTAAGCTTTCAAGGCCCCTATTATGAGTAACAGAAGATACGTCACATCTGACAAATTTTCAACTGTTATCAGCAAACATTGCCTTTCCGTTGCGAGAATGTTGAAATAAGCCATTAAAATGCAAACGAGTGCGATTCAGTTGAGCAATATGGACATAATTTCCATCGGGAACTACTGATGTCATTTTTCGAGATGAATATTGACGCGTATTAAAGTGCACGTGATTGCGTTCATGTACTCAACTAAACTTGACGCGTAGCGCACACATATCCACACATCCATATCCACGACAAGACCTATCGCATACAATGACATGTACCAAAATATAACATTATATGTTTGTAAATTATTCCACGACTTTTCTTCTAAGGAAATAAGTGCGTGCATTTCAACGTGCATAATTTGTTAATGCCGATTTTAACGAACTTGGACTTCCATGCCGTTCTGTCACCGAGGGTGAAGCTGAGGGATAATATCAACTTTGGGGACGCGGTATTAAACCTGTATTGTTCATCGTATGGTATTCAGGTATATCAAAAAACAAAGCATCAACCCGAAGGTCGGTTTGGTAGGTGAGGGTAGCACTCGTCCAGTACTAAGCCCAACGGCGTGTGAAATTCACACATCAGGGTAGGGTGGGGGTTCCTTTCCCTGTACCTCCTGTGATTTCCCAGCATGACCCGGTACCCGAAAAGCTTGGGTGAAGCTGAGGGTGGCAAGATGCGTTACCCGGCATCGAACCCGAGTTCTCCGGTCAGTAGCTCATTGCCCTACCCACTGGACTACCGCGCCACATACTCAGGTAAATGGGTATCAGAATGCCGCTGAAAAAAATACTGGCAGTGGCGAGAACACAGGCCCTAGCTCTTACGGCGACGATAACCATCACATTAGCTCTTCAATAAACTTCCCCAATTAAAGGGAAGGGAGAAAAATCAAAAAATGTAATGGAGAAGTTGAAATCCGACTTTTGAGATAATTGTAAGAACTCCTGAAGAAGGAACTATATTTTTTCCAGCTGTTGGAAAATGAGAAATTTGTATGATGAATTGGAAGCACGTTTAAAGGGATAACTCTAACGAATTTAGGTGGGAGCCTACGTACCCTCAAACAGAGAGGCACACCCTCAAGCATTAAAATAGAAACGAATACCGTCGTGGGAAAATACTGCGGCCACAGGTGATATGAAAAATTAGGTATGGATATGCAATGAAAATGGTTAGAAACATTTAGCCATTATAATTCAAATTAGCAAAACGCTATTGATGCTTTAAAATTCATTTATGGTCAAATTAAATTTAAAATGTACAGACTAATGAGATTAAATGAGTTTTTGTAAGGAAGAAGACAAGTTCTGAGAAAGTGGTAAACAAATGAGATCCAGTTTTGCAATAATGAACGTGAATTATTTTACTGAATTTGAAAATCACAACATTTTGTGGACCTTAATTCTCAAAAAATTCTTTCCCTTGTTTATTTATATATATTTACAGTTTTCCATTAAAAATTGGCGACTAAATTGGAATTGTAAAGAAACGTAATTCGATAAATTGAATTTTCCCAATTACAATTGAATATTTAAATTTTACTTTGATTTATGCAAGCCTTTTTATTAATGCTAAAGTTAGAGACAGGAATAATACTTTATAAACATCAATGAGTGGCATTATACCAAAATTTTGCTTTATCTATAGAGTGGCATAAGGGAATGTCGATTATAATTTAATTATTGACAAAGTATCATCCGTGTGGCGATAAAATTTTTATATCACTATACGTCATTAGTAGACTAACTGGTTAATTTATATTGTTTATATGCTTTATTATATTATATTTTTTCATCGTTTACGTCATAGATTCAAATCCTGAAACATGGCAATAAAAAAATCAACGTTTATAAAATATTAATTCAGCATATTCTTAAAGTATCAATTCTCAGATTTTCTAGTGTTGTAGACTCGCAAGTTTCGACAGTTACATCACTATCCGCGATACATGTCAGTTATCGGAGAAAAATATTTTTTTTAATTTCAAAGGAGTATCATTTCTCAGAAATTGGAAGTACACAACTGGAAAATACACGTCATCAATCGAGAGTAATGAGTAGCTAATGCAGAACGATTTTGAAATCAAGAGGTCAGCACCAACTAAATAATTTAAATTCCTCTTGGTTCAAAGTTTGATCTACAAGTTTCATTATTCAGAAAAATTTAATCTTAAAAGTTTCCGTGTTAAGATTGACGTACATTTAAGACATCGTGAATTGCAGTAGTCTTGCTTGAATTCTTAACGAATAAAAGTGTCTTATGAAATATTTAGTTTTCATCTAACGAGGTCGTTCATTGTTCATAGGTCTTTAGAAGAAATATTTATGCTTTGAATCCATTTGTTTGTACTGGGGCACTTTAACCTTCGAGCAAGCAATTCGAGAGCTGCGAAAAGGAGAAAAAAGTAAACAAAAAATTGCGTGTTTGCTGAGGGACGAGAGAATGGAAGCGGTTAACTTGGATTTTAGACGAGGGACAAGTTGCCTACGATGATTTTGTTTGCCATCCTTTTAAGAGAAAATGCATCATGGGAATGTTCGCCTGAGACGGAGTTCGTGAAGGCAAAACGAAAGGAAAATTTTTACGTGGATGTGGTCACGAGCGAGCGTTAGCTTTGACTTTGACACCCGCCCTGAGTGGACAGGGAGCGTGAATGCCAATGCGCAAATGACGCAAGGCTTCTCCATATTTCCAAGCAAAGTGGTGAAACAGTTCTTTCGTGGAAGTCTCCGTCTAAAGTCTAAAGAACTTCGAGACGCATATTCATGTTCACACCCTGCGTCTTCGTGATGGTAATGTTCAAAAATAGACTGCCGGGATTTTACTTCAAGATGAGTTGCTCCTAAAGAATGGAAGATTGTGGAAGTACTATTGGTAGCTAGGCCAGTCAATGATATCAATGGCGATGATATACTCGATGCTAGTAAGGCCAATAACTGATCTTTTAGTGAATTGGAATTAGTATGAAAATTTTTTTTCAAATTTTAGGAGACCCAAAGACGCCTCACCATCAGCGTAGGGTTATTTTGGCAATGGATCAACTCTAACCGTTTATATGATTTCACTATACTTTCGGGCGCAATTATTTTTCTGGTCTTAAAGTCATATAATACCGGAAAAAAGCATTAAGGGTTCAAATTGGTGAGGATTATATGAGCTATGATTACTCAGCTGATTTCTCAAGACGACAGTCATATTTCGATATTGGCGTCCTGTGACATCACTAAATGCAACTTATTTGGGGTATCACATACTTCTTAAGAGATTAGTATGCTCCTCAATGGTAGTAACGAACATCAATTCAGACGTTTGAAAACAAAGTGTCCTTTGAGCGACGACCCTCTCACACCATGCAACCAGATCCAAATGTTTGTCAAACGCTAACATTGCCAGGATGACGACAACGATTAGAAAATCAAGCACTAATACGTATTCAAAAATTTCCAGCCAATTTATTTTTCGTGGCTACTGTAATGACACTGTTATTAGACGGGAAGAGAATGAGGCGTAAATTTGAATAAAGTCATGCCGTGCA
Source organism: Calopteryx splendens (assembly GCA_002093875.1). NCBI lineage: Eukaryota > Metazoa > Arthropoda > Insecta > Odonata > Calopterygidae > Calopteryx > Calopteryx splendens. The sequence goes on along the minus strand of LYUA01001879.1, from coordinate 30,909 downwards.
TTCTTTGAAATTTGCATGGTAATAAATGTGTCTATTGCCTCTAAAATACGAGAGAAACAAATGCGAGAATTTCACATTGAATCATTCACCAAGACCGGAATTCGAACCCAGATAACTCAATTTACGAGCGAGCGCTTTAGCCAGTTCGCTTTAGCTCCCTAGGTGACCAGTATGCTGTAGATTTCTAAATCGATGGATCCAGGTTCGAATCCCGGTCTAGGCGAATGGTTTTTACGCTGCGAAATACTCGTGTTTGTGTTCACAGCAGTGGGTGACTCCGTTAAATTTGCTGTCAAGGCATTTCCCTTAGTTCCTCTCAAATCCATCACTGTAGAATCTGACATAACGACGCATGAATTTTCCAATTTTTTCGTCATTAAATCGTAATATCACATCGTTATTCGTAACATCACATATTTTCAATGAGAATATTTATTGTTAAGAGCATTTTAACTCAAACCACAGTTTTTAATCCTAAGGTTGCTTCGATAGATGAGGGTTGAGTTCAACTCGCACTGGCATTAAGGTGTGTGAAATTCGCTCAGAAGGGCAGGGGGGGGGGGCATTTGCTTTTCCTGTGCCGCCTGCGGTTTCCCAGGGAATCTGGAACCAGAAAAATCACACGGTTGGGGTGAAGCTAAGTGTCTCCGGTCAGTGGCCGGACGCTCTACCCACTAGGCTACCTCATTTTTCTTTCTTCTTTTTAGTCAAGTTTATAAAGTTAATCCATGCTATCCAACCACTTAATATTGTAAGATGATTTTTTAAGACTAAGTAGGGAAAATAAAATCTGGTTCATTGCAAGATCGACTATATTTTTGTTTAAATTTGTTTTATAATAGGTTTACATAATTTCACTTCAACATAGTGAAAATACTTCTAAAGAGATGCAAGTTTCGACAAATGTGTTTTAAAAGAAAAAAACCAATCAAATCAATTTTAAGGGAATTAATTATTTATGAGTTTTACTGACACAGTAGTTTACCCAGAGGTATTTTACCTGTTTCATGAGGAATAATGTATTTTGCCAATTTGTAATTTTCCATATTAATAAAAAGGGAATTTTTCATATGCATGCATCTTGTCATATAGTTTTCAAATAATTTTTCCATTGAAATTTATAGGCACTTTTTAAAGTCCTTTATACGATAAAACCTCGGGCCCACGGTACAGGGTTTCTCCATTGTATCTTCGCTATGTGAAATCTCTCTGCCTTCGCCGCCTCTGTGCTGGGTGGCTGGCTACAGCACCCCTCCGTTCTTTCCCCGTATTCGGTGTCACCATGGCGACGGAACCCCGGGAAAACTGAAGCCCTTTTTCAAGCGAAAATGTCCTTTTGGAAACTCGTGGAGGGTTTATTGGCAATCGTCAAACGTACACTCTATTGGAATTCCAAGCGAAAATTGAGTGCCAATTCCTAGTAATCAACCAGTTCATCTTTCTCGCTAACTTCAGGAAGAAGAACGAATCAATAGATTATAAAGTAAAGATTCTTGGTCGCACTTTGAAGAGAACAATTCTGTGCTTATTCTATTTGTTTGATTTGCATGCGATGGGTATGGAGTATACCGGCAATGGTTTAATAAGCTTATTTTAGTAATTATTAACTCAGGCGGATAAAATGAGAGGGATTTTACTTCGCTATGATCCACTCGAGAAAGAAACATTCTCGACGTCAAATGCGCGCTCCCTCTCGGCCATCCCTATTCAGACCTCTAAAATTTCCCCAGTCGACTCCTCGATTCTTCCAAAGAATGATAATACCTTTCATATTTCTGTCACTCGTAATATTAGTGTATTTTTACACCGGGCGATTCACCTGCCATCCAGGCGGTTTTCTCTTACAATTATAGCACACAATTTCCCACCCTGACCTCCACCCCATTTCCACACTCCCACACT
>LYUA01001878.1:114779-131258 GCA_002093875.1 Calopteryx splendens | reverse complement strand
TATATGTGAAAAAGCAAAGTTGTCTTTCATCATTGCAATAATGAATTTTCACAAAGTAGAGCCCGAAACAGTTTCTTATGCTAAGTTATGTGTTCTGCGATCCATCGTCTTCAACATCTAGAAGTTGCCACCCAAAGTTATACAAATTTGAATATTCCAACCAAACAAGTAGCAGCACAAACTTCTGCCACTAAATGCCACTTAGTGTGCAATTCAGCTGCTAGTTTGCCAGGTGGATCTTCATGAGTACATGAATTTCTTAGTTTTTGTTGCTTTCATTACACAGTATTCTTCTCAGTCTGAAAATTCCAAAATGGCTGATGTGAAGGACTTTCATTAAGTATAGTTTCAAGCTCAAGGAAACTGCTACTGAAATCCAATGAATGAGAACAGAGGCTTTTGATGACCAAGCTATAACCTAACCAAGAACATTTGAGCTGCTTAAGTATTTCAAAGACGGCCGGGATACTGTGGAGGATGACAAACATTCAGGTCGACTGTTATCATTCGCAACTCCAGAAACTATCGTAAAAGTGTGTTAAGTGATCCTTGAGGACCAAAGGCAGACAATCCATGACGTTTGTAATAGGGTTGAACTGTAGCACAAGACATGTCAACACATTCTGGATGTACTGAACATGAGACGAAAACAGCAGTTTCTCCCACACTCACACAGATTTAGAACTACTTTTGTTGCAAAAAGAAGTCTCTTTGGTGATTCCACAGCCTATTTCTTCCCCAAGCTACTGTTGATTATAAAATTCCACAAATATACTGTGGAATCACAAAGCTCAAAAATAGTTATGCCAAACTGGGAAGCTTTCATGGGAATACACTATTTCCATGAAAAACAATGCAATAACAAAGATTCATTGATGCTAACTTCTTGACTCAGTATGAACACTTCGTGGAACTTTTTTTTCAAATATTCACTAATAGGCAGAATTTTATACAAGTTAAGATCTCCTTTTGCAATTTTCTTATTGGTGTCTTTCTACAAAATACAAAATGGATAAGATTGATCTGCAATTAAAATATTTCTTCACTTATTACGATGCAAAAAAATTGGTGTTTTTATCATGTGTCAAGTACATTCTGAGGTTTGGTTTCTGAATTATTCCCATCAGCATAAGCAAACCTGGGAATACCCTAATTTCATTTGGAGTTGCGGGACCCACTTTTGAAACCATGATTTTTTTTTTGCCTCAAGATTTTTTCTTGCTCATGAGCAAGAATCTGATCCATTTTTTTCAGTCACTATTACCATAATCAGATTGTCGTCAAAAAATAAACAAAGTATTCCAGGGGATCATCGGCACATATGACTGGCATTATTTATTTTCCAACTAAATCAAACCCAAAAGGCAAAGGAGGATTATCACTGTTGGTCTCTTCCCAAGAATTCTCTTGGATATTCACAGAAAATTGAGAAAGTTTTTCCTCTTCAGAAATGGAATCCAGAGGTATCCACTTTAATCCTCAGAAATTGTATTTGAATTTACTGCACTCTTTTCTTTCAAAAACTCAAGCACTTGCAGGTTAGTCAACTCACAAAAGCTAGATGCCATGGTGAACTAAAAAAGGGGCTCAGATAAGGTCCCAAGGCAGAGAAAAACAACAAAGCCACCAATGTAAGCATAGGTGTCATGAAACCTCTACACTTTCATGCTTCAAAACATCATACATACATAAGAGACCCACTGATGACAGATCTTATGAGGTTCCAAGAAGCCATGATGTGACCATGCCTGTATAAGCATTGTCATGATGAGAGACAGAGGCAATTTTAAAGTGTTGACACAAATGCAGATACAATATCAAACCACAGAACAAAAGCAGTCACCATCAACATGCACATATAATCTCTCTGAAAGCACATTAATCGGAGTGTGAGTGGAAAGGATTCTTTCATATGCAGACACAGGGGGTTAACCAGAGACTACACCTTTTGAGAAGACTGAAAACAAAAATAAATTATCTGAATTGTAGGGGTTGTGTTAGGGGCATCAAGTAAATTTCATATGCAAGAGTGAATGTTTAGGTTTGCTAGAGGACTTGAACCTGAATACAAAACATACATAGTATGTCCTATGCCTTTGCAGTATGAGTGATTTGATTTTACATTTCATTTAATGTTCCAAAGCATTTAATTTTAATTAGTTGTATGCATGTAACTGAGGTGAAATAGGAGTAATGAAATATTTCCTACTAAGATATTGAAAATTATTTCAAATTGACTTTAACAACTTTCACAAAAATACATGGGAGCTTCTAAAGTAGAGAGGCTCAAACTCATTCTTATAGATACTTATGCATTAAACTTAATACTAACACTTAAACTTTCATTTCGCGACTTATGCATTACTATGTAGTGAGTACTTATGGGGAGAACAAGGGGGAATTCATCACACTACCAAAAAATAAAAGAAAGGAAATCATTCTAAGCCATGGAATCAATTGCCTTCCAAAAACTCCTGGATCCTACATGAGAGGCATGGGTGCCCATTTGTCCATGGGTTGAAGGAATTAATATAATATTGAACTAATTGTGGAATAAACGATTCCTCCCATACAAAATTTTGAGAAACACAAGTTTACTTCTAATTAAAAATCAAGGAGAGTTCTTTCAATATTCCTCTACTGTTTGTCAGAATAAATGTGAGTACAATGAAAGGCAAAAAGAATCACCTCTTTTTGAGAGGCGTTCCAAAAATGCACCTGGTCATAACCAGCAATAGAATAATCAAAATGAAGTATATTTCTAGCAGACAAATACAAATGAGCAATTAATGCTTGAAGCATACTCAGATAAAAAGGAAAACAGGGGCAAAAAATTATCCTACTGCCACTGTTCAAATCACTCCAAGCATATCTGAAGGCTGTTCTTCCCCAACTGATCCATAAGGCTTGTTGACTGATTTGAGGACATAATGTATCCTATGTTGTAACTAATAGCCAGTTACTCTCTGTAAAATGTGTCAGAAAGATAATCTAGAAGATATCTAAATAATTTGGCTGTCACAAGGTACTTGATAGAACCAAGGAGTAAGCATTGCTACCCTTCTAAGCCCCGCTTAACATAACACTAAACACCCTAAGATTGTAATAAATCTTTTTTTCAGCTGCGATACTACTTGTCTCCCTTCATGACATCCAAAATGCAAATTCTTTTCCTCATTCAATTTCTCTCACCCATAATTCATCCTTCTATCACAAACTTCAACATCAAACTGTCTGATGTTACATTCTGTACCCACCTTTCCTACCTTCCTTTGAACTTCTCCCACCAACTTACTCTCTTCACCTACCATTCCATTTTATTCCAAATCTCAAGAGCCTCCTCCTACACTGACTGTCTTGCCTCATTGACCAAATTTCGAACCCATTAAAAAAGATTATCAGCATCAAAGTTTTCACTTATTTTCTTTTTTTATATCTTTCCTTAAGGTCTTTTCCACCAACACCCTCCTCTTGTAAATGCCTCTTTACCTGACGCAATTCTTCTCGTAATGCCCTCACTACTACATCCATTTTCATCTGCAACACTTCCTAAATAATTGAAGTGTTCTTCCTAATCTGATTTAAACTCTCCAACTTTAATGTTTAAAATTTCAACAAGCATTCCAATTTCTTAAACTTTATTGAGCACAACCCAGTAATCCCGAATAATCGGTATTATGTTCAGCTCCACAGGGAATGTATATATAAACGATGTGAAGTATTCTCTGTAGTTCACCTGAAGATGACATAACTGTCAAAACCTGGGTTGTGCTCAATAAAGTTTGTGGAAAAATAAAGTTGTTTTATCTTTCAATCAATTACCTTATTTGTCTAGATTGATTATCATCCCAAGCCTATCACACTGGTTCTATAATGCACTAAGTAATTATTGCAAACCATTAAATGACTGACTAGCTTAAGATTGATAACCACAAATCTAGGTAATTAATTCAGTGGGGCAGCAAAGTGATTAAAATAAAAGAGATGATCATAAGTTTACTTAAAAATTCATGTTATTTCTCTCTTGGATGATTTGAAGTAGCCATTATTAAGTACCAATATACATATTGCAATTTCACTATACACAGATAAGAGAAGTCAGTTATACAAGTTATTGAATTGAGATATCTAAAACACAAGCCCACATCACTGGAAACAGCACAGCACAATCTGGTGCAATCATCACAGTGTTCAGAAGTGATTAATACAAGTCACCATTTAGTATTTGGTTCCTCGTCATGAGTAATTTTATCTTAATTTCATACAGAACCAGTTTCAATTAAGTACACTCCATCACTTTCTTCTATTGGAGGCACAAAAGCAGTATGCACAGAATATAAAATTGTAAATATAATTAAATAATGAATGTCACGCATATCACAAATATTTAGATAGTTATCACCCACAGAAAACTACTATGACAAAGTACGAGTAATTAAACATAAGTACACAATTGCTGAAATAGTCACCCCAAGGAATTATCAAACCATGAGAAAACTCAAAACTATTTCTTTTAAAGTTACCATCAAAATATATAAAATATAAGGTAGAAAAATCTTATTACTCCAAAAAGATTGACATAATAGATATTTTAAAGTCCTTTATGCGTGCTTAACAATTAGCTGTCAATGTATCACTGAGTCACACAATAAACCACAAGTCTCATACATAATAAGGAATTATGAACAGCTAACAATGGTAAAGTTTCCGTTAAGATAACATAACTGCATCACTTAGTATGACCTTCACAAACTTTTTGAATATTTCCAAATTACTCAGACAACACAAAATAGCACGTTGAAAATCATATTATTCCTCCCCCAACACACAACACCTTGCAGAGACAAATGCAATCAATGATTTCTTAAACCTATTAGCAACCAACATCACTGCCCATGGCAAATTCTTTGATAAAATGTTCAACTAACAGTATCTAAAACAAAAAATAATTCTGGAAAAAATGCCAAAATAAAATGTACAGATAAAATTCATCATTAACTCTTCACTTAGACCATAATCCTTTCAAATTCCTACCAGGTGTCCTAGAAAACATTTAGACCATCTCATATAATCAGGGTTATTCAATGTAAAAAGTAATTAGCCAACCATAGCAAACATTTCAATAATATGCCTTATCTATTGATATATTGAACACTTGAAGCTTACAATTAAGTATTCAAATGTTATCAGGCCAATGCTTACACGAAATTAATGAATTAATATGACTTTAAAAGGAAAAAGTATACATATTCACCTTCTGAGATATATGGGTAGCCTAAAAAGGGTAATTCTGGTGATCCACATAAAAATAACCTCATTCCTGGTTCTGATCCAAAATCCTCTCAAATAACACTCTGCAATGAAAATAAATTTCTGGTCACCGTATGCAGGTGACCACACCACAAGAAAGCAGCTATAGCTGGGCAACCCTATTTAAGGGGGGTCCACTTTACTCTGAAATGAGATCACTACACAACTCCCTGATAAGAGATGGGTGGAAAGAATGGGATCTTATGGTAAGATAACAACAGGGTCATAATGAAAGCAAACCTAACTGTGCATCTCTTCTAATATATGCCACAGTAGAGGCTATATAAGACATATCTGGGTAGATAGAAACTTCCATCTCAAGCCGATAACAATGAAATGACATTACTATAAATTCATAAGAAAAATTCATTGACCTCCAATGAAACCACTCTTATTCCTAAATTTTCAAAAGGATAAAAACTCTGAAAAATTATTATTGCACCAGTATATTTTGCATAAACTACCATGCATACCAATAGTAAAGACAAATTTAATATAATGGTTGGCTCAATGGCTTTTAAATAAATGTTTGTTTTTATGTTTTTACATAATTGATACAAAAGCTATTTTTCTTTCCAGATAATTTAAAATCCACTATGCATCTACCAACATATTTAGCTACAGCAAAACTGATGTTTCACAAATAATTATAAAACAGTTGGGCATAATGCATCATATGTATGTATTTCAAGCAGGACTTGGAAGTATATTCTTGCCATATATGGAGATTATATAAAAATATAAAAGGAGTTAAATATTAACATACAAGCAGGGGTAGATAATAAAAATGTGAATCCTTACTAAATGATGGAAGAGGATTGTTTTATAAATAAATACAAAGCTGAGTTTATGTAACAAAATATGTTTGTCAGGGAGCATGAAGGAACAGAAACTATTCCAAGAAAGAAATGGAGTAGATTAAAAATTAATTTTAAGTAGCTGAGAGGATATTTAACTATCAGTTTACACACCTCCCAACATATGGAAAAATAGCGTTCAAGAAATACATAAACTTCTAAACTTTAGCATATTTCCATTTATGGATAAAAATTCATATTCCATGGAAACGCTCTCAACACCATATATTTCCTTGCTAAATATGCATAATCTTATTTTACTCCATATTATACCGCAAAACTGAAGCAAATATAGCTATACAAAGGAAAAACTTAAACTGAGAAATGAAAATACATAAACATTGCAATTAAACCCATCCAGGAATTAGAATTACATGGGCTGTTTATCTTAATAAACTCACTCATCATAAACATTCTATTTAAAACATAATGAATAAAGTTTTTTTCTAGAGAATTTCACTAGACACCTTATAAGTCTTTTTATTAATACTTAAAAACTGAAGATAAAAATGAGCAGAAAACTAAAAATTTGTGTAAAGGTTAACAGATGGAGAAAAAAATCACCATAGCTTTTTGAGAAATCTATGCAAATTATATGCATCAGAAGGTAAAATTTTTAAGACACCAAGTGATCAACATAAATTTTTAAAAAATCAACATAAATTTTAAAAACTACACATCAGCTGAGGATCCATTGAAACTTAAAGAAAAAATAGTTTGGTAGATTTCACATAAAATTAATAAATAATTAATCAGTAAATGTTAACGTATAGTTGCTAGATGACTTAGGGTGATTTTATTGGCCAAGACAATAGCGCACTGTAGGTTTGAATCATTTAAAATTATCATCACTCCAAAACACCATTATACAAGGAAGGAATCCTCAATCAAATTCTTTGAGTAGCATCAAGTACACTCATGGCATCTGCCACTTTTGAAAAAATGTGTGGCCATAATTGTCGTAGTAGCAGTTATTATGGGAGCTATTAGGGTAGCTGACAGCTGAGGTAATTTGCACCATTAAGGATAAGTGAATAATATGACAGAGGTAGGATTTCCACAGAATGGAATAAAGGTGGAGAGAATCCCAGCATCAGCATGAACCTGTTCATAACGTAAGGCACCAAGGGGTCCACAGTTTAACCTCCCATCTGACAGGTGGAGTAGAACTTGAACTGCTCTCCACAGAGCACCCAAGTAGAGATCGGATTACCACTGAAAAAACCTTGCCACCAATGGGTTTCAAATCCAGGCCCCCTGGGGTGGAAGCCAGTACCCTAGTCACTACACCAACCTGATCCACATGGCCATAATTTTCCAGGCCAAAGGTTTGATTTAATCATGAGGATTTGAATAGAAATTTAAGAAGTTAATTTCATTTTACCCTCATAATCTTAATTTTCTTAGAAACTAAACATAAATCTCTGAAATGCTAATGACCAACATCATTCAATGTTCAATTCAATCATCAATTCAAACTCACCTCAGTTAATCCCAATATTTTCTTTTCTTTATCTGTAGTCAACTCATTTAATCATACAGGAAAACTATATCTGAATAATATAACCTTGTGGTTACCTGCAGAAATGGAAATACTATTAAATTGTGGTTGTATACACTATTGGTAAATGCAGTGCATACAAACATGTTGTCTTTCACAAAAAACAACCATCCATGAAAATCAACTCAAAGGTTGATTTGAGTACCAAATGGGACGTCAAGTGCATCGCTGAAGAAGAGCTCAATTTGTACTAAGCCCTACAGAGTGCGAGTTTCACACCATCAGGGAAGAGGTGTCAGTTTCTCTCCCTGTCCCACTTGGTTGCAGAAAAAACATGATGCAAAATGGTTACAAAACAAACTTTATGCCCAGAAAATCACTGATATTGGTTTCACTTTGGATGAACCTAGACTTGAAGCTAGGACCTCTTGTCCAGTAGCGAAATGCGCTTCCCAATGGGCTCGCACATATTACACACTAATGATATAAAATTATCAATACTCAATGGAGAATTTTATTTATAAATTAATAGCTACACAATGGATCACTTTTGAGAGATCATGCAAACAGGGAGGAGTACTTCAACCAAAAGAACTTATTACTATTAGTCCATTAAAAATTATTTAATGATTGTATAAAACAATTCTTTAAAAAAATGTACAGATGACAAAGCTACATTTTCTGATATTCATATGCTACCAAATTACATATTTCCACAGAGGACACTAAAATTTTTTGATTAAATTATGCAAGTATCTAAAAATTATACATATGATATTACATATAAATGGAATATCCATCCTACATAACAAGAAAAAGTTACTACCTTAAAATTTTTCCTCAACTTTGTAGTGAAAAAGGATTATTAAAATAAGGTTAATTCCCAAAAAGAGAATATTCAGTTAAGGAATAATGAATACATATTATCAGCGAATGAATTCACAACCAATCCTCTCCACCATACGAAAAATAACCAATAAAGCACTTTGACGGCACATTTTATAAATTTTTTTGGAAAAGAAGTGAAGTCTTGGAACTGGCCATAGCCTAAGACGGACTAGGTTGTGTATTTTCCTCAACTACATTTGCAGCTTTTGCACATCTACACTTCAGTATACATATTTGAAAATTAAAATGTGGGCAGGGAATTTCCAGGCAAAAAGTGAACATAAAACCGGAAAACTTATTCTCCCCCATGAAATAGAGCAAAAACAATCGGGTGCGCATCTTACATGAGGATTCGTACCTTACACTAGAATTTCCAATGGCAATGACATTTATACCAAACAAAACATGACGGCCACAAAATTCCTAAAAACCTTGTAGAGTTTGTATCTTTTCAAAATAATTACAAAATTGCTGCCCATTATGACAGAGAAAACAAAAAAATCACTACAAAGAATCTGACCTCTTGATGACCTGAGATGAAATACTAGATCAGTAATTTCTTGGCTGATATTACTTTGTTGTACTTCCAATCACTGCCCACCAGTTCTAACCCAGTCTTACATATACCGCTTCACATCTACAAACTTATCCTTCAGTTAGTCCTGTTTGCATGGTGCACAAGACAATCACTTTTGTTTATGGCCACCAATTTCAACAAAAAATTCATTGTTTTCCAAGTGAAAATTTTTCAACAAAATGAATAGTCATATAAAAGATTACATTCATTCAGAGTTAAAAAAACAAAGATTATACGAGAAGTGGAAGAGGCAGGAAATTGTGCAGCTGAGTGTAAGTATGAAGTGCCAGAATCTTGCATACAAGACTTAGAGGAAGAAAAAGACTCTTCTGATGCCATTCTGGTGAAAAAGAACTTTTATGCTAAGTAAATGATTATTTAATTTTTGTGTGTGTTATGATACTGGTTTTCCTCCAAAACTGTAGAATACTGTGCCATTATCTTCAGAATATGCTGTCACTTTTATCATGAAATATATATGTTGTATTTTTTCTCGTTTTTTCAAAAATTAATTTTTTCCCAAAATTCAATGACCAGGTCATATATATTTAAAAGTTTCGGAATATGCACATACAAAAAAAGTAATTTTTAAAACTGTGCTTGGTAGGAGATTTATGTATTTTTAAATGCCCAAAATGCAAAGTTGGTATAAAAATGTTCTCTAGCTCCAATCAAGTATTAAAATGTGCACCACACTACATCGTCTGGCAAAGTTTTTCAATGCTCAAATTAAATTTTTTAAATCTTATCCTTATAGATGGACAATGAAGAAAGTAGTCTTAATTAATTGTAAAAACATGATGATGCACTACACTAATTTCTCAGATGATGTGCATGCATACCTTCACTAAGAAACATATTGAATTTAAGATCAGAAAAATTGTTTTAAATAAAGGAAATAGCCAGCCAAATGCCAACTGCCAAATATAAAGCTGCATCGAGGATATTGTAATACTAAATGATAAACCAAAATTGATTTAGAACTCCAACAACAAATTATCACATGGTATGAAAAAACAGCATATGCAGCAAAACAACAAATCATGCTCTAAAATGTATCAAGATCTCAGTTTCAGTTAATTACTTTTTTCCTTTTGTTTGTTATAATTCACCACAGTTTCACCACCACCATTCTACCTTGCCTTTTCTAATGATTCAATCCATGTTACACCTAGACTTCTTAAAAAATAACTATGTACATCTTATATAATGTAAAATTAAGTGCGACAACACTGAGCAATAAAAATAGCAAATAAATGAGAAAGAAAAAGTGTTATTGGAAGATAAACTTGAGAAGAAGTGACATTCACATCAGCCTTGAACACTATTAAACTTCATTGACCTAAAATATGAAGAAACTGATTTATACCTGCCTTAATTATGCACCAAATGAGTTTATTTTAATACAAGAAAATATGGTAACAATTGCAGCAAGACTAAGCACCGCTGACTAAACTAACACATTGCTGGATGGATCAAAATTGTTGGAGTAGAATAATGAGCAGAAAATTCTTTGGTGAACTGAACAGGGTGAATGATGATTTCAACAGTTTGAAAAAGTTGATTGTTGGAAGTAGACAACATAAGAGTGAACATAATGATGGCGATCCACTTAATTCATTTTTTGTATGGACGAATATTTTTCTTTCATTTTACATTTCAAAGTGGAGCTTAGCTGTGGGAAAAATACAGAAAGGGCAGCCCTTTTGGATATTTCTCATGAGCCTATTTGTTCATGCAAAATTATGATTTCCCTTAAATTACATTTTATTCTTTGTCCCCCACAAAAAAAGTAAACGGTGACACTTCATGCACATATATTATCTGCACTATATGTACCTGCACTAAATACAATCAAATGCTCCCATCTCAGTATGTTCATGTGCTATCATAAATGTCGTACCTACAACAACAAAACAACAAACAAACAACATGAAAGTACAGGATATCTTCTCAAAAAAGCCACTTTGAGCACTGAATAAGGTCAATGAGGAACAGAAAAAGTTTAAAATTTACAATAATAAGACAGTTTATTCTAAAGGTCTCCTTTTAAATTTGATACAAGATTTTTTTTTAAACATCCACCAAATCATTCTTATGTTGTAATGGAAAAATACTTCTCAATCATTAAAGTAATGTTTTGTGCATAACTGTTTCATGAAGCCTTACATTAACAGAATATAGGTTTGACTGCAAATGCAATACTTAAGATGGCTAATACTATTCTTATCACGTCATTTGAACAAATGATTTTAAGAATGATAAAAATTTTAGTCGAAATTCAACAGTAGACTGCAAGTAAAAAAAATACAAGTAAAATTTAAAGTACCATTAAATGTACATAAATCCTGAGATTCATTCAGCATAATGAAAATGCATCTTCTATTAGTCAGAAACAGAGCATCACTTAAGTTTAGAGTGAATAAAAGCATTCTCGCTATTTATAACTTCTAAACGCATTGAACTATGGTCCAAGATATGAGTACTGATGTGAGATTAAAAATAGCATCATAGTCAGAATAATATCTTTGTATACTTGACAATAACAAGTAAAATACATGTCACTTTGCAAAATATTTGAAAATTACAACTACGATATAATATGCAAAGAACAACAATTTTTTGGCTGGAATTAGCCAGGGCAGTGGTCAAAGTACCTAAGTGATCTTAAATTAAATTCATCTTAACCTTAAAAGGGATGATAGGAAACTGGATATCGCACTGGAATAGACTGCTCAAAATGCCGGACGCAATGAGTCCATCCAAGACTTTGGTATGAATGTAAACTTTTATCCTCCAGCTCACGAGTCGGGCGATCTTCCGCAATCTGGCGCTGCAGAAGACGTAGGGCCCGACCATGATGCCCCATCACAACAGCATGCCATATTGAGAACTGAATGACCTGAAGGGAAAAAAGGAAAAGAAGAGATCTTAATTCATAATAGAAGCTCCATCATTTTTGTCTGGTGTCAATAACTGCCAATTATTGTTCTAGCATAAGTGAAGCACTAGCAATATGCTTTTCTAAAATTGTAATACTTGAAACAACCTATGACCCATTTAGACTAAATCTAAGCATATTAATTGTAGCTTGAGCACTTTAAAATGTAACCTTCCCTATGGAGGAAGTTTATTGGACAAATATTATTAAATCATCAAGCATTTATACTTCTTCATCGATTATTCTCTCTCTCTGTTCATAGTTTAATGTTTTCTGGATTAGTTCCCCATTTATTCTTCTTCTGCAGATTCAGTATGTATTTGTATTGAGCCCCCAAAGCATGAAAAAGACACCACAAGCTACATCTCCACATTCACAAAAGTCAACCCGCTTGACTGAATGACCAATTAATGTAACAATTTTGGGCATCTCAGGAAGATATAAAGGAAAAAATAAGAATTTTGCTCGCCTCGATGCCAAATTGACACACGATAGTATCAATAGTAGATTAATCATGATTAAATAAATTAGCTCACTTTTAGAGGTGTGTGAAGGTATTTTATCATCAACTTCACAGGAGATCAGTTGCAGTTCTAACAAATTCAACCCATATTGAGAGACTCATTAACTGAAATTTGGGTTACATACATGCAAACTTACTTGCATGATGAATATCTATGCCTGAAAAAATGAGCTTATCCTGAAAAAATGAGTAATTACAATAGTGCTTGCATATGACATCGAACACGGAAGAGTGTGGCATACAATTATAAACCTTTCCAAGAAGAATAATAGTGGTTAGCTGAACTGTATGGAAAAGAACCATTATAATATAATTCAGAGCTCAAGTCAACGAATAAGTTATATGCTGCTTCTAACTGAGACAATTACAATGCATGGATGCATTTGTGTATACCTACTTAGTAGATAAATGTAGGACAATATAATCACACCACATACTTGTTGGCTCACACTGTCCACACAGTAACTTGCACATAATGTGTCAGTTATTTCCATGATTTAACCAACTTTTGTTGCTACAAGCTATTGCCATACTACTTGATAAGCACTATGAAGTAGAAATGGAGGTCAATACACAATATTATATTTATGAAGTAAGAAATGTAAAACCATTATATCTTGATTTAAACCTTTTGTTAAATGTTGAGTAACAGATATAAGTGATCCAAATTAATTCTTAACATACTATCATGTTTGCTGTCAGACATGATTTATTCCCTCCACATGAATCTAAATGATGAAAACTCTGGAGGGTGCACCATAGTACCAACCCTGAAATTTTATCACAATTAGGCTGCAGGAATCATATGTTTGAAAGCTATGCATATAAGCACTGATAAATCACACACAAAAAAATTACTTTTCAGTTATTTTGAAGGTTATGACAACAATAACAAACGCACCTGGTACAGTAATTTTTCAGAAAATTTTAATTGATTCCATAGATAATCTTCGTTAAGCACTGCTATTAAGATAAAAATAAATTAAGGTTAGCAAAAATAGAATAGGAACTACCTAGTAGATATAACCATTGAAAAACTACAGTGAATATTATAATGAATATAGGTAGTTAATTATATTTAGAAATTATTAATTAGCATGAAACTGAAATTTTTTCACTTATTCATCTCATGCTTGATTCATACAGGTGGGCGTAGAGGCATAACCATAAATGTAGGTAGGTAATTTTTCCTGGTATTCTCTCTTCTATCAATAAATATTTCAAGGTTCGGAAAATTAAATATTCTTTTTCTTCTTCATCATTTTCCTTAGAAGCACCATTCACAACTTTTTTTAATAGGATATATTTCCCCATGGTTGTCCAGTGGGTAGAGTGCTTGGCTACTAACTGGAGGGTTCGGGTTTGATTCCGGGTGACACCTCTAGACACCCTCAGCTTCGCCTAAGCTGTGTGGTTTTTTGGGTACCAGGCCATTCTGGGAAACTGCAGGCGGCACATGGAAAGGAATTGGCCCCTCCTACCCTGTTGTGTGAATTTCACACACCATTGAGCTTAGTACTGATTGAGGTCCACCCTCACCTACCAAACCGACCTTTGGGTTGATTACTGTGGCTGGTTATATTTTCCCAGAATGAAATTTCTTCCTAACCATGGATTTTTCTATTTACATAATTTCAAGTGTTCAATTGGTTTCACTCCTCTCACTCAATTCTCTTAAAGTCCTTGTCGGCTCTTTTTACCAATTTCCTAAATATCTCTTTGTTAATCATTGTCATCCATTATCTATCAATACCGAATAAGCCATTATCTAACAAATAACCGAATAACTGAATAACCGAAGCAGTCATTGCCGCTTGGACCACTTCTTGCAACGTTTTTCCTTAATTTTGGTTTTGATACATGATGTCAATACTATTGTTTTCTCAGTTGTCCTTGTCCCAACTTTTCCATCCTCTCCCCTTGAACAATTGAGAATAGCATGGAGGTGTGGTGTTTGGGAGGAGATACGTGTGTTTACAGAGTGTCATGTCGTGACAGAGAAGAGTACTCACAGGGAGGAAAAGGCAAGGATTTGAAGCAAATAAAACAATATCAATGTTCCAAGTGAGGTAAAACCCATGCTTGGAAAGAAAAAGTAGCCTCATACAACAAAATAGGATTATTAGTGGTGTGTGTAGAGACCAATTCAACAGCCATAAAAATATATGAAGGTGCGGGCGAAGGCATTGCTTTGGAGAAGTGGATAATCCCAGAGGAGAGTCGGGCAGGACCTAACAAGAGGGTCACTCGGATAAGTTTCCCCATTTGGCATTTGTGCACCCCTTCATCGATTAATGGTACCAATATTTAATATAAATAAGAAAGTGGATCATCGTACTTTCCCGGACAAAATTCGAATAAGATACGACTAAATTAATTTCATTTCCAGCATGAAAAACATCACATTTTAATACATAACCTCTCTAACTATGTATTCACTATTTTACCTTTGAATCGGTGGCATCAGCAAATTTTAGAACATCTCGCATCAAGACATCTATTTCATCTAAAGATGCTGGTGTTGGACTATCAGACATGGAAGAGGATAATTCATTACACTCATTATTTATTCCCTGATTTTCTGTGTATATTGAGTAAAGTTCACTAAGAGCACAGCCTTTTCGGACTAGAGATTCCAGAAGAGACCACTTTTGCTTGTCCATTTGCCTGAAAGTATGAAATGTAAATTATTAATAGTCATGAATAAATTGATATATAAGTCATATAAAAACAAAATAAGCATTAGTATATAACAAAGACTTAAACATTGAGTTTTGTATGCTCAAGGGCATTGTATTTAAGGCATAGAATCACAACAATTATAGTAAGTCTGAGGCTATTTGAAATTTTTAATTTATTAAGACATGGTAAGTAATATTTTAATCCTAAGAACTTTGATAAATTGTTAGAAAATTACATTAATTTAATCTAGTGAACCCATAGGGTTAAGTCATGTCAGTCATCAGTCATGGTTAAGAACCATTCTTGAAAGATACACAAGCATACACAAAACTTTCCTTTGTATCTTGGTTTGATCAACTTAAATGAATCATTGAAAATTCCTAACTAGTCAACTGCTTATACTTTGGGATAAGATTTGTGTGTGCCACTTTTCCTTTAAACTAAATGCAATGAACAAGTGTAACAAACTTTGAACTAGAAATTGTGCATTCAAATAAAGCAATCTTAAGGCAGGGGCATATGCCAAAATTTTTATTTACTTTCACTTGAAAAATAAATATATCCATACCCTTTTATTTTATTTGCATCGGGTCGATTGTCCACTTTCATCCCATAATAAGCAAGAAGAGAAGGTTGATTCACAGCCTTGATAATTGCATCAGCAACAATCACAATTTGACGTAATATAGAGATGATTTTCTCCTGTTTATGATCATCCCCAACCTCCTTTTCTCCATCATCGCCTTGACTGCCCTTCTCAGAGCTCACACCAGCCTTTTCATCTATTTCCTTCTCTCCTTCCTTTCCCTTCTCTGCCTCCTTTCCTCCTTCCAATGCCCTGTCAGCCCCTTTCCTCTCATAATCCTTCTTCTTTTCTTTCAGTTTTTCTTTCTCCGCTTCGAGGCACTGCAGACGGGCAACATGAACGGCTAAGTGATCTGGGTGAGAGGACTTGAGCTCTTCATACAAAACAGCACTTTGTGGGCTAAATTCTGTAAAAGAGAAATATTTAAAAAAACCATGGTGACAATTTAAACTGGACCCATTAATTAAACTTGTGTAATTTGCAACATGTTCCAAGAAAGTCTCCACCTCTTATATTCACATCAGTTACCATCCATAAGTACCACTAAAACTTACCCACACACTATAATAATAATAATAATAATAATAATTTATTTATCCAAAGGGTTTGTACAG
>LYUA01001878.1:100278-110642 GCA_002093875.1 Calopteryx splendens | reverse complement strand
TTCACAAATTCAGGCCTGATATGGTGGAAGGAATCCATACTGATAAATAATGCTGTGCTTGTAAACATGGGCTTTGATTTATTTATCAGCAAGAATAATTGTCTTATCTTTACACAAATTTATATCGTAATATCCAGTTTTGAATCCTAATGCAGAATAATTAAATTATAATTAACTGATTTGATAATCTCAGACAGAAGATATGACTAAGGAGTTCTAAATAAGTGCAATTAGAATAAATATCTCAGCAAATGTATACCACCATTACTTGAAATGCCTGGACTTCCAGTTAGTCAACTCAATGTTATATATTACAATGAACCCTCAACAGAAGTTTAAAAACTATTTTTAAGCATGTAGTGAGATGTTTAAATATTTGTTCATACCACTTTCTTCCCAATTTCATCCTTTGCATATGATATAGTCCCTGATAAGTATTGTCCAAGAGTAGCACTTTTGATAGCTCTGAAAAAATAAATGAAATCACAATAAACACACAAAATTAGGGTTTAAATTTTTTTGCATTAGAATCATAGGTATTTTTCCATAGTCTGATCCATGTTCAATTATGAGTAATCATGCATATTTTATTCACAAGTTCGATTGATTTGCATCAGTGGCAGCCATTGCAAGCTGAAACATTGTCATTTCATCTATGGCAAGTGTTCACTTCCCACAAAAGTGTTTCTTCAGATTGGGGAACAAGAAAAAGTCACATGGGGTTAAGTATGGACAATATGGAGGATGAAGAACACACCTCACATCGATTTTTGTGAGATATTCAGCCTGCATGAGAACATCCTGTTGTTCAGGTATGAGCAGTCTTGGAACCCATCATGCACAAACATGTCTAATGTGCAATTTTCCCGTTAGCAATGTGTGGGGTGGCACCAAATGAAATTTTCTATATTGCTGATAGTGCCCTTAACCCCTCAAGCACATCTAACCCATGACATATGCCCAATGGATTCCATGCCACGGGACATATGATATATCCCCTACATCGTTTTCCATATTCATAAAATTTAGAAGAACATTTATTACTATGATATTTTATGGCACCAATATGGTTGTAGATGCTTAGACTAATAAATGTCTGGCCACACAACCTTAGTATATTGGAGCACACCAGAATATAAAATCAATTTGAACATTTCGTAATTTTGAATATTCTAATTTGTCGATTCTCGATGTGTTCACTGAAATTTGTTTAGTTTCCTTTCCATTTCATCCTACAACTGATTCTCATTTTTGGAAAATACTCTGGACTTTGATGTTATGTTTAATTCTATGCAAGTTGGAGATGCACACACAGAGTCATGTGTTTGTTATCTCGTTTGCCCTTGATGGCCAATTTTGTTGACACTGCAACTCTAAATACCACCACTCCATTTGTCAAGCATATTTTGAGGGGACTTTGTTGATGAGATGAGAGGGAAAAGCCAGTTAGCGACCATCTGGTGATGCACCCACATTTTACCATGCACATAGACATTCAATAAGGGGACTTTGTTTTGGAAGGTGAGAGTGAAAGAACAGAGCCAGCCAGAGATATCTGATGACAAACCCACTTCTTATCCCAAGCACTACTGATGAGGGGAATACATTCACGAAGGAAAATATCAGCCAAAATAGGTAGTCACCAAAACATATATTTAATATCTTATCATCTCTATTCAGTGAGATATACTTCAGCCGAAGTGTAAAAGAAGCTCCAAAGTAGGAAAAGATGAAGAAGAACCGTAAAAAGCAAAGCATCAGCAGGAGCTTAGGAACTTGTGACTACTAGAAATGGGGGGAAGTTATTATTATGCTTTTCCTATCCTTTCTAACAACAGATATGACTTAGTATAAAAAAGCAAATGATATAACCAAAATTGTTCTTTTATCCACCAAAAATAGGTATTTTAAGAGTGATGTCTCATTCAAATACTGTACAAATTTGAACTATATTGATAAATTTCTACTCATTTTACTAAGTTTTGAGTAGAAGCGCACAATGTACCACCATTTAAAGCCAAATCTCCTCCATCTGTGGGGTTTGAAAATGGGTCTAAAAGGTTGTGTCTGATGGGTTAATGATTTTCAAAGGTCTCTCAAAATTTCAGCAGCAGTGTTAATGCTTACTTTCATCAGAGCAGTGACTGATGCTCTGGGTCCACCTTACTTTGAAAATCATTGTGCATCCTTTTAAATAATTTTAAATCTAGATGTGCTATAGGGAAGAACTCATAGAGTATTCCATAGCCCTCAGTTAGTGATTTGTTCAGGTGAAAGCAAAATTTCAAAGCAGAGTATTGCTCGTCGTGTGCTGCCTTCATCATTACTATAGGCTAACTGAACATGCTTCAACTTGCAATGGCTGGGACTGTTCCAATACTGGAGTCAAATCAATGAAATTTGTATCACATATACATTAAGCTAACAGTGTAACATAAATTTAAAGTTATGCATAATAAATAATGAGAATAAAATAATTCACCTATTATTAACCCATCACTCATTATTGAACATCCCTCAAATGTGCTATATATAAGTATTATTTGAGAAATTCCTTGGTTCTTCGATGAAAACCTAAATTCAATTCACAACAAAGTTGTAAAATATGGAGACTTTTTTGGGTCCACAATTCAATCAAAAATGGGCTGGCAAAAAAACAAATAGTTCTGGTTTATATGTAGGCTACTCAAAAACAATTGTCCAAAGTTTTGTTCATTAGACTTGCTTTCTAATCACTTCTATTAATTCACTTGTCGATTTTTTCATGCCTTCATTAAGTGCTCCATGTTTTTATTGTTGCAATAGTTAATTTTTGTAATTTGACAAGCACACTATGCATAAGGCAAGGAGATTAGATCAATGTCTTTGGCCAATACAAGTACAATTCAGCTTCTTTAAATTCATTATATCCAAAGATGGTAAGCATGGTAATAATAATTTTAAATAAACCACCTTGATGAGAAGAGCAAAAACTAGAATGTTTTATATGCATTTCAAATATATGCTAATACAATTCAACTGTTAATGGTAAGATAAACAGAAAATTGTTTGCATGGTAAAAAATAAGAGAAATGTGCAATATTCTGAACTCTACAAAGAGAGTTTACATTTATGTACCATTTTTTCCAGCATATAGGATGCAGTGGCGTAGACACACCCCATGTTTTAGGCGTATTTTGAGGGAAAAAATGTGCAAACTGCATGCCGGCAAATAACACAGTGTGTTGGAAAAATAACAGAACTTTTTAAATTTACAGAAAATTACTAATGCCATCTATTGAAACAATATATAATCTGAAAGCTGTAAATCTGCTTTACAGAACAAGGCTACCATCATTAGAATCAATCAACAGACTGTCCAGTTATAGGGCTTAAAGTGACAGTACCTTTTGTCACCTCGTCAGAAAAAAACAATGGAGCAAAGAACTAATGACTTGTTTCAAGTTTGGTAAAAATTTTACACAAACATTTGAATTGATGAAAACAGTTCATGTTGATAACTTTTTATCCCATAAACATGTGTTTGAGTAATATAAGTGACTCCAGGATGGTCGTCAAGCTTTGGAAGATGATCAAAAGCCAGGTTGGCCAAAAAACAAAAGTCACAATGAGTTGGTGGAAAAAGTGTATGAAATGATCACCACAATGCAAATTCGACTGTGATATGGATAGGCAAGGAGATAAATATGATCAAAGACATGATTCACGAAATTTTGACAAATTATTTAAACAAATGGAAAGTCTATGCTCGATTTGTTCCTCACACCTTAAATGAGTACCATCAGGGGCCATCACTGTTCGTGAATTTTTGCCGAAAAAATAAGTCTGTGTGCTTCAACACCCTCCGTATTCACCTGATTTATCTACTTTTGACTATTTCCTGTTCCCGAAACTGAAACTGGCCATGAAAGGAATGTTTAATGTCAATGTTACAAAGTCCAAGAAGCGTAACGAGGGTCATTGAGGCGATTCCGAGAATGACAAAAATATCTATGCTGGCATTGGTTGAACGTGCTCTGTGGTGTAAAAGAAATAATAATGATGTAAAAGAAATAATTTATATCATATGATATAAAAGAAAAAATTTAGCCAAAATAACTAATTGTTTTTTTTATTTAAAAGTTCCACTGTTTTTCCGACATACTGCGAATGATAATTTTTATTTACGGCACATAAGATGCCCTCCATATTTAAGGCATATTTTCAGGTAAGAAAGTATGTCCTATATGCTGGCATATACAATATTTATGCACATACTTCAGTCATAAAATAATTGATCTTTGAGAGAGCATAAACAAAAATTATCTTATTTTTTCTTCTTGACCTATCACCAAAGCAAATTTTCCTCATTGAAAATTATCAATAAATTTGTTCCAAAATTATTGGTCTACTATTTGAGCATTCTCATGTGTTGATTGTTATGTAGTCTAAAAGGGGACACATTGCCCAAATCAACCACAATAATGATTACAAAATCATGAAATTTACTTCTCATTTGCAAGGGGAGCAATGTAGATGGGTAGAATAGACCCAGGAGAGAGCTGCATCACAGGCATCTTTTTCCCTCCAGAATGTGGTCCAGATGCTGAAGATGACCCAGATGATGGTGATCCTGCTGAGAGCATTGCCTGTGAATATGAAGCATATACGTCCAACGAAATTGGCGATGGCAGCCTTTGGGACAGCAGCAAGGGAAGGTCAGTCAGTCGCTCGAGTGCATCACGGCGTTCATGGCGTACATGCAGTCGGAGGATGAAATCACCCTTCTCTACCTTGGCCACATACTGCAAACAAAGAACAACCAAGTCAAAATCCATGAACAAAAACTTCAAGTGGTTTCACTAACCACAACCAAAACCTCAATCGGTGGAAATTCTTCAATTTGCTTGGCATATATCGCTCCCGACTCAATATCTTGAACAAAAATACATGACACTTCATTGGATGGAAATGTGATAACATTCCTATTAACACATATAGACCAATGCTTAAAAATAATTGCTTTGCATCCTACACTAAAAACAAATAAATATCACTTCAGCAAATGTCTTGTTGATGCTCACATTAAAGCATTCAAATTAGAGCTCTGTTCACTGCTAACACTGAAAATCATTCAATATCTACCTTTTAATGCTTGTACTGCCCATAAAATAAACTAGAATACTTTGTGCTTCCCTTTATGGAAGTTTTTAATATCAATTTGAAAAAATAACAAACAAACTATTCCACAGAAAATTTTCAGTGTAATAGTACATTTGTTATTTTTTCAAAAAGGCTACTCATTAATGTTCTAAAAAAATGTGCATCACATGTATGTTCATTTGTAAACCATACTAAGGATTGCTTATAGCATCTATACTACATTAAGCATTAAAAATCTCATTGCTTGGTGCTGGTGTGGGTCAACCCAGGTGCACTAGATACTTGAAACTATTTTGCAGAGCTTAGTTTACATTTTGATTTTTTTCCAACAAATTACAAAGTTGATGCACTCCAAATATGTAATTCAACGTTAGAAAAGTCACAAATGAATGATTATGAAACTAATTAAGAATAAAATTATAGTAATCAGTACTAATAGTCAATAAGAGCTTCCGTTACTATAACTGACTGAATCATATATGCATTTAACCATGGTGGCCATTACACTTTGCATACTTACCTAATATGAATACAAATACTTTTTTGGACAAAAATATAGGTTTGAACTGTTTAAATTATAGATTACCCTTAATAAAAAATACCATTAATGATAACCAGCGGTGAAAAAAAGAAATATCATATAGGTCCATTTTTTCCTAAGATATAACTGCCAATAAAAATGGTATTTGTGAAGTGGATTTCAATTTTAAATATTCATATAGACAAATAACAGACATTAAAGCCATCCATTTTGTAATTAATTCTTCTTCCTGAAAGAACTTCACCTTTATTCACAGGTCACCTCCCTTTATGTTAAACCTAGAGGCTGTATAAGGCAAGTTTCACTGTATACATATATTCTATTTGAATTGCATGTTCCAAAATACACTACTTCATTTACAATTCAATTTTCATATAACAAATCAAGACAACCATAACCAACCATTACCTTGAGAGTGGGTGTGTTATAACTTCTTAAATTTTATAAATGCATTGCATTCAATAAGAATATTAATTAAAGGAAAACCCAACTGTTATAAATAGGAATTAGGCTAGTCACAAATTAAATATGCGAATGCACCTATAAAACTTTTAGCAAAATAACAAGTTACAATATTGCTTCAATTTAAACTCTATTATAATTATGTACCAATGCATAGTTTAGTTATAGAATCAACTAAATATGGTGACTCATAAACAGTAGTGAGCAATCACCTTGCATGGATAGGCATCACCTGTAGCAATAAGTTGTTTGTTGGAGTCAAACATCATCCAAAGCTGGGATTCAAATTCTGACTCATACAGAAGGTCACTCAATAACGTACTGAAATGAGATCAATATAAATCTTAGGATAAAGACATTAAAATAAAAAAGATGGACAAGTTATAAGCATTTAACTTGTGAGTTTATTTTGCATGCACAGCTGCTTGTGATTATTATGTATGATTGATCCTAATTGATCCAACACATGTAACAAAGGAAATTTAAAAAAATGAAAGATATTTTTTTTGGTGAGCATCTTTCAGCTGGACAAATTATGTAGTTTCACATTCAGACCTAACTCTTAAATAAACTAGAAGAGGAAGAAGGTCTTTGAGTGAGTTACTTCTAACATTACAAATGGTTTGAATATTGTTATATTTCTTGAAATTAAACAATGAACTTACCTATTTGGAGTTATTTCTGTTGCCTTTGTAACGTGGAAATTATACATCAGATGTAATTCATAAATTTGCCTACCAGGTGGAATGACGTCACGACTGGTTAGTGGACCAATTTTGGATTCAGTCGGCCTGGAATAAAATTAGCCTTTAATCACAGACAGTTGAAGTCGTGAGAGAAAACCAGTCCACCATCAATAAAGTTACTAAATTTGAAATCAAGCCACCAGAGTGATTTCAACTGTGGCACCAATTAGCATGGATTCTAACCTGAGAACTTGGACTTGACTTTTGAGGGAAACAGCTGGAGCTACATCTTCATGACGGAGACTACTTCGCACTTCCACCTGCATTATTCCTTCACCTCCATGCATTGAAACCACTGGATGCTCTGGACGAAGACCATGGAACTCAATTGAATAATCCAGCCATGCTTTTCCTAAGCTAGCCCACCATTTGGCTACCACTACTTCCAAAACTACCCCACCCTGAAATAATCATTGACAGAATAGGACTTAGAAACTAATAAAATGCACAACTTGAATTAAACTGCATGAGGAATTTCCAGGATAAAAATAACAAGAGATAGAACATAATACCAAAATAAAAATTTAATAAATCAAATAGATGTAGTATTTTTTTTATTTCTACTGCCTAATCCATTACTGAACACTTCAACCACATGTCTTAACACATTCGCTGTTGCGAATGTGTTGACATGTGTTTAAATGTTGCTTTAATTTCATGGACTGTGGTGCTATGTGCACGAAGATGATTACTTTGTGACATTATATGCACAGTAATTTGTAACAACATCTTGTTCTGTTTAAAGCTCTCATAAAATTCACTATGTCAGAGGACCCCTGAGTAGCTTAAGTTAAAGACTAAAGCACTCGGCTGGAAATCGAGGTATCCGGGTTCGAGCCCAGGTTCAGGCAAATGTTTTTTGCATTTTGAATTTTTTGCATATGTATGCACAGCAGCGGGTGACTTTGCTAAAGTTACTGTCAGTGTCTCTATAACAAGAGTGGGTTAATGTTAATTAATATTTAATAGGATGGGTTTAGGAAAGTTCAAAATTAGATTATAATGCCCACTTAAGCCAAAATTGTTAGCAACATTTGAGATAATCTTCCATGTATCTGCCAAGGATGGTCATGGATTATTTACACCTTAAGTGTTTTTTCTTATAAAAGAATTTTCAATAGAACAATATTGCACTGCCATTTAAAAAGTAACTTATGTACTGTTTACTTATAAAAGCTACATTTACCTGCTTATTTTAACAAGAGATCACAGTAACAATCAGCTATTGAAGCTCTCTCTACTTAAGATATACAGCCTTTTTTTATAAGTGATACAATGGAACAGAGGTTGATACTTATGTCACTGTGGCATAGTTCATAGTCAGATGGAATAATTCTTTTTTAAAACTTCGGCTATTTTGTACAATGAATGGTATGCCCAGTTATTGTTGCAAGGAATAGGAGAACTCACTCAAATTTCTCATTGCTGAAGTTTTCATTTTGTCTGATTTTTGCATAACTTTTAACCTTTGCCTTGTACACCCCATTTCAATAGTTTTCTTATTGGGAACTAGGGAGCAAGGAAATGATAAGATCGGTACCTTATTTCCATGAAAGATGAAGGAAATACCTTCATAGGAGTTGAAAATTAGGAATAAATTAATAATAACTTTTCAGCACAAATTAAATTTTTCCCTCAAAGTCACCCACTTGTCTGGGTATTCAGGATTAAATGATGATATGTCTTAAACAGACAGGTAAATGCAAATTTCTGACAACTAATCTACTCTTCCAGAAAATAAACTGCTATGTGGCTTAACTACCAACAATCATACTTACATACTCATACCTGAAGTAACAACTAAGGTTTTATTGAGAAAATCTTAATACTATTTCTTCGAGGAGGTACAAGAGGAGGAGAGGTGGCAAAGTAGGGATAATGGCCAACAGACAGACTGACATAATTTTTGTCACTTTTTTACAGTTCTGAATTTTATGGAATAACTATGACACTTCTGCCCACATTGAGTATGAAGTTTTAAAGTCAGTCATTTTATGAATAATCAACTTTTATAATTACAAGTGAAGTAAATAATTTATACAGATTTCAAGTGACTGAACATAAGCTCACATCATACTTAGACGGTTATTGATGTAAACTGTCATGCTGTAACCTTTTTCCTTTCATCATTGAAAGTTTCAGTTGTAGGCTGAGAACTCCAGCATTTCTGGAACCCATTTCTCAAATTACAAGTCAGTTTACAAGTCCAAGCAGTAATTAACTTTGACAAACTGATACAGGGGCTTACAAAGCATGTATGCATTTAGAAAAAGAGATTACCTAGATGGTATTTGGCAGAAAGCAATGGTGGAAAAAGACCATGGATACATGCACTTTGATTTTCCATTTTGAATGTCATGGACTTAGATTTGTGAAAGGCACAGGAATGAGAATACCAATTTGGTTGTAGAAAAAAGTGAGAAATATCAGTTACCTGGCACAGGTCTTTTGAGTTCAGCATAAAATTAACTAGGACACTCTGCACTTCCAAACCATCAATTTATCTCAGGTCAGCTATTTACAAATTTCACATACCACTGCTCTCAGCAGAGCTATCCTTATCTTGCTAGAAACCATTGGATCTCATCTCTAGGTTATAATATTATACTATTAAATAATCTATCAGAACTGGTATGTATGTATCTCTAAATGAAGCACTTTTACCTGAAAAACATAGCATGTGCATATACAGAACCCAACATGGTGCATAACAGTCACTGTGATTCTGGGATACAAACTACACAAAAATTACAAGCTGGCCTGGTTATTCACATTATTATTCTCAATTTTTTGGAAAGACAATTTAAGTATTGCATTTTTTCAAAAAAATTAAATAAGCATTAATATTTTATAGTAAAGAGGCAGTGCAGAATACATTAAAATCTCACTTACTCTGACTGGGAATCCTTGCACTGCATCCAACTGGGGAGCCACACTAACCATTTTGTGGAATTCCAAAGTTTTGCATACTAACTGTGGGCGTAATTGGAGACAATGGATGACAAAGCGACTGCTGCCACTGCAAGACATCCCACTGATGGCCTTTTCCCTTTCAGCAGGCAGCTGAAGACGTACCACTAGGGAAAAAATTTTATCCGTGAAAAGATGCAAATAAAGAAAAAACAAGGGAGCAGAATTCAATATTAGAATAACATAAATAAGTGAAAAAAGCTCCACCAATTTTCAGGGTAACAAGGGAGGGTGGCACTTTTACATGAACAAGGTATCATTCAGTCTAAAATTACATATAATTAATATCAAGTATTTTTATTTTATCAAAACCTTGATTGTGTTTCAAAAGTGCTACCCAAAATTTCTATGAATTTTAATATCTTGCATAAATCGCTTGATAAATTTATTTTTTATTGGTAATATACCAGATAAGGTAGGTCTCTGATGGACACACTCCTACAGTAAACCTGTCTTCATTTCTGCACACTTTCTGCCTCCCTTCATTCCATCCAACATGCCTA
>LYUA01001878.1:75408-90389 GCA_002093875.1 Calopteryx splendens | reverse complement strand
TTATCATCATGACAAGTGTTGCAGCGGCAAGATCAACACTTGTTATACCAATAACAATACTACACTAAAAGCTAAAATAATAAACAGCAAGAAATTCCAAACTTGAAAGTAAAATACCATTTTTTCCCCGGTGAAATGAAATTCCCAGATTTTTCCTGGTTTTCCCAGTTGGTAGACACCCTGTAGATGTTATCTCATCACTGCCCTTAAGTGATCACCTTCATCAAATGTTCACCCAAATTTCTCAGCAAAATCACAAGAATGCTAACAAAACCATGCTATATTTTCATATCCCAATTTATGTAAGTATATTTTCATAGCCCAATTTATGTAACACATACAAAGTTTCTATTGTTGATAGAAGTATAATACAATGAATGGCAAGTGCAGCATATTAAGAGCACCAAATTGCTTGCACATACATATTAGGACATGCCATAGGTGTTCCAAATGTATTTTTCAAGTTGTTTAGATAGTTAAACATAGAATTTTTCATATTTCAAGTTGCTACAGCTGACTCCTCTCAGGTTATAGGAGGAAAGTTACTTTGAGTTTAGTCACATTATGTGTTAACATGCTCCTAGATGAAATTGTCAACTCATGGCATCAATCACAAGCATTGTGAAGATCACTTGTTAGAACTGCATCATGCTAACTCACCAATAGCACCACACACATGAGGAGAAGCCATACTGGTCCCATTCATTAACTGAGAACCACGAAGAGTGAAAGCCGGAACAGATGTGATGGCACCACCAGGAGCACAAATAGACACACCAAATGCCCCATCCACTGAAGGTCCTCTTGATGTCCAAGTATAAGCACCACCAGGTTGCTTCTGTCGAAGTGAATACTCAGCAACCATCATTTCAGGCGAAACATAAGCACCCACACCTAGTATTAAAGGAAAACAAAAATTATTTTTTGGATTACATATATGATTAGTAATTTTTGAAACACAGAAAATAGTAAAGCTCGAGTTCACTCCAAATATCTTTGTGAAAAAGGAGTAAGATGAACAGGAAGTTTCCTAACATTTTTTTGGAAGCCAAATAGGAAGGAAGAGGGCAATGATAAACTGGCAGAATGCTCAGTATCTCTTTGACTTCTATGTTGAGTACATTAGCTCCTTGGGAGCTATGACGCCAAAAGTGATGAATATTTTTTTTAAGAAATTTTTCTTAAGCCACTTGCATTTTAAGGGAAACAGCGACACTGAGTTGGGAGCCTTATGCCTGAGAATACACCCCTCCTCTTAGTAATGGGTATGCATGAAGAGCTTCAAGATCTCTCAAGGGGACACTCGTAAAGAAATTTGCAATGAATAAAATTCACCATACTAATATTAATATTATACATTGCAAAGTATATATTATGTTTATATTTAAGTTACAATAAACTTTGATTTGTGTGCTTTTTATGTCCAGTCAACTCTCTATGCAACATGAATGGACACATTTTAATACTAAACTGATTTAACTCATCTCAATTCTTTATACCTAATTAATTATTTAATCTTAATCAAAAAATAACTTTGCATGTTTATAAGCATAACATACTTGGATTTTTAAAGAGGGGATATATTCCTGAAATACGCTATGTAAACTGATGATGATTTTTCTTTCAAAAATAAAAGTTTAAAAAAAAACCTGGTAGAACGGAAATTATTTCCTTAAAAACTAATGATTTGGCCTTAATTAATTAACAACTGAGATGACTAGAAAACTTTCAGTAAGACACCCGGGGTTCATAGTTATTTTAGTAAATAAATAATAGAACACAAAATTGGGAAGACATTTTGGTAGCTTTAACTTAATCTTTGCAATTAATTATTTGTAAAAATAGAGATGCACTAGTAAGCCATTCATTTCATGTTAATCAAATTCATCAAAGAAAAAAGATATTTCCTCACCTATGATTGAGTTGGTGCTGATATCGGGTGGTGTACCAATGGTGCAGAGTGCTGGACCATGGTTGCCAGCAGATGCCACCCACACGACACCCCACTTATCAATCACTTCGTTCATCAATTCACCCACACGCCTGAAGTTCAATTATCACATAGCATTATACCAAATAATCCAATAAACATGCCAAAGAAAGAACCCATTTCATAACAACTTCATGCTTCAAGTTTTCATTTTACAATTTTCACTAAGTACGCTAATAGATACTGACATTTACATACATGTATCTTGCTTTACAACAGGGTTAAATTCCTCGGAAACACTTCATTATCAGTGCATAATATATATCATAAGTGATTTTCTCTTAAAACAAGCAGATAGTAATTTTAATTTATTATTATTATGGTAAAATGAATTATAAATATTTACCTTGAAAATTACTACATACTTGAATGAATTTTGAAGTGCATATGTACTTCAGGATCTCTAAAAACATCAGTAATAGCTGAATTGTATAATCAATCTAGTGCATTATAAATGAATTTTCTCCCTTATTAACCAAAGAGAACTTATGTTCATTAATTCCCTGTCAGATCGATACATATTGATTTAGAAGATGATATGATGCATGACTTAAGACATTACTTTTTTCTTTCCGGGACCTCCAAACAAAAGGGGGGATGTTATTTTTCATAACAAACAAAATTATTTAGTACAATGAAAAAGATGCGCATTTTATATACGATGTGAGATAATTTGTGCTATCTTCTTGGGAAAGAAGAAATAAATATGCCCTATTCAAGCTTGTTCTATACTTAATATGGCATAATTTTTAGAAATTTTTAAATAGATAACTGAAAAATATGGAGTGGATAAAACAGAGGCCCAACTTGAAAAAAAAATACTTCACTTTTGCTCAAGTCATCATATATAATAATGCATAAATAAAATACTATAATATAAATGGGGGTTTCAAACAGGAAAAAAATGCATTTGATAATGTTATGGACGAATGAAAACTAATTTTAAACTAACCATTGAATAGGAAACATCACTTATGACTAACTCCAAAAATATTCAAATTGCACCCCTGAGGGCACCTTGCCAACTGATCGGACAGGCCATGGCAACCAGCCAGATGCCTCAGCACCGCTTGGGTTTTCCATTTCTTTTACAAATTTGAGCCAACAAAAAAAACCAGGGAGTCAAAAGCCCATGCCATCAAAAACCTGTTATGTTTAAAACTCTGGCAGCCAAAGCCTTTGGTGTGCAAGAACTGAGCCGTCAATAGCCCTGGCATATCCTTAGGAGGGTAGTGATAATGAATCTAAAGGTAATGGTAAAAGTGATAATGAATAAATCTATGAGGCATGGTCGAAAAATAAGTAGCATTTCGTAATAGTTCCACATTAGCACTGTGAATACCTTCACGTGCATGCACACTAGCTTTCACGTTTCAATCGAGTCAATTTCAGTCATTATAAGCGTGTTTACATTTTATTTTGTTTGCAATGTCCACATCAATAGAAGATCCTGCTGACTGTAAATTATTTTTACACACATGCTGATATTCATCAGCAGATAGTTGAGATTTGTGGTGACAGTGCAAAGAGTGATGGAATGATTAGGAAATGGGTAAGATAGTTCAAAGAAGGCTGAACGAAAGTGAATGAGTAACAAAGGAGCTGTTGTTCAGTTGTCACTGAAGATTTGGTCAGGAATATAATGAGAACATTCATGAGAATCGACATTTCACGATTTCCTTAACATGCAACAAAATTACCAAAATTTCAAGAGGGCTCAAAAAAATTCCAAAATGCAGCAACGTTTGTCATCATTGGTGGCACTGTTATTTTAAGTGGGAATAAACAAACTGGTCTTCAGATAAAACGAGTGCCTCAACAACAGAGGAAATTACGTTGAAAAATCATTTTAAGCTATGATTTTTCATGTAAAAATAAATTCAAACAAAATACCAAGTTCAAAGTTATTTAAATAAAAAAACTGCACTTATTTTTGAGCACACATAGTACAATAATTTTTTTGAGAAAAAGGTTAAAGTAGGATAGCCAGAAATTTTTGAAGGATTAATTTTTTCTAACTTCATTTATTTTGGGTAAATAATTGAAGTAAAAAGTAAAAGAGTTTACATTAAAAATGTTTTATTTTTAATAACAGTTAATCCTTCATCAATCTATTAAAAAATTTTGAATACAACATAATTTTTTAATTTAGCTGAATTATTGCTGCTTTTCTGTTTATAAACATCATTTTAATAAATTAAGCATTTATTTTTTTAACTATCATCGATATGTTATTAAAAAAATCAATTTTTTCCCTTGAAGAATTATGGGTAAAAGGGGGTCATTCTTGATTCATGCAACAATGGTATTAATTTGCTATATTTTATAGTTGCAGTTTCAGCAACGGTAAACACATTAAATGCAAACAAATCCATTTTTAGGCATTGAGAGACTTCTTTGTCTCCCTTTCACTAATTATCTTATATGAAATTATTGCCTGGCTAAGTGGACAATTTCAGCATGCATGAGTGGCCACTAATTGTCATCCAATCCATTTGAAATTTTGTGTGAATTTATTTTAGTTTAGAATTTTTAGAATAATGCAATGTCATGTTTAACACTCCTACTGTAGATTTTGTTAGGTATTCTCCAATGAGTCTGAGGATGTTGAGCAATTAGTAATTATTAATGCACAGCATGCAGCTACTCAAAGAACTGAACATTCAATCTATCAGACACTGTCCACAACTACTTGTCCAATGTAAAGCACGTAGGGGAGGAAACTCATTTTATATATTTTTAGAGGAAAGGTAATATGGCAGGGGATAAAATGTTGATGTTTTCACTGCAAAGGAGAGTTAAAATCACATTTTACTTACCCAGAACTAGCCCAGTGAGCATGCTCTCCATAGCTCATATTTATTAGGTCAATTGGCATATCCTTCTGCATTACCCTGATCATTGCTCGTACCAATGCTGTACCTGTCTCCATTGAGCCTAAGCGATTGTCACCTGAAATAAATATAACATGTGAAAAACATGATTTGATCAGTAAATCAAAGTGTACTCTCCGAAGTTAATTTATGAAACATTTACTGATATTTCCCCAAAGGAAAACCATAGAAAAAAGTTATCACAGAATGCTAATATGTGTTTGGGCCATTCCTTCCTTTTCCCTCTCTGGCAATTGCCTGAATTGGTACAGGAAACTTAAGCTTACCAATTTCAGATTAAAACAGGCTAATCCCACAAATTATTTTAAAATGAGTAGAAATTTTAAGCAATTTTGAATTTTAAATCCAATGAAATTTGAATTCGATTGGTGACTTAACTCTAAAATTAAATGATTGATTAATTTAAAAAAGTAGTATCCCACTTTCAATAGAAAAAAAATAATATACAACATTAATAAAAATAAATATTAGTAATCAAATTAAAAACATAGGCATTCTCTGTTAGTATTTTCATTTAAAAACTCAATCATACCAATTGTAAGAGAGACAATTTGAGCCCCTGGAGCAATTCCATTCTTCTCAGGAGCATCAGGGAAGTAAGCTGCTGCAATTGAAGCAACATGAGTGCCATGGCTTGCTGTAAAATTCAGGAAAAATCAAAACATTAGTTATTTTAAACTTCAAAACACTTATTTGAGACAATTTCATTTTAGTATTTTAATCATGCCTTAAAATTGGCATTATCACATACACTCACTTTTACGTCATTATATAAATATGAGTGGAACCACAGGCAATATTAATGGGCATCACATTTCTTCTACTGACTGCACATTCTATGAATACTGATGCTAGATCATGTATAAAATATTCCATAGCCAACATCTAACGCAACAATGATTAAATAGAACCTCATTTATAAAAGGTTTTCCCTGGGTATTTGATAAAATAACATTTGCACTATATATTATTATTTTAATTAAACTGAATATGCATGTGATGTTTAAGAAAAATTTTTAATGAAATCACATTATACAATATTACTTTCTATATTCACACAAGTAACTTTAAGTAAGATGAATCACACTATAATGGACAAGTATCTGACCAAAGAGTCAGTTGCTGATGTGGTCAACTCCATTTCAATGTTTTAGAGTAGTACAGTTTATTCAAAGTGTCACAATGAATTGATTGTTTTTTGTCTTCTAACATTTTCACGTGATAAGAAAATTTTTGTTCCCTTCATTTCAAATAAATTTGTGTTGCGATTTTCAAGGATACAAATGTTACACAAAAACGAAGACAAAAATTATTTCTAATACTTTTGTTTTATCAGTATCTGCTATCATCTGATGTCATTGTCTTTCATAATGATTAAGAACTTAGGAACATTTCATTTTGGAAATATGCCTTGATGTATAAAAAAGTGTATTAACACTACGAAGACAGGAGTATTAGGAGTATTGCTTTACCTAGAAGAATGGGTAGGGATCATTTGACCCCCCAACCTTTTTTTACCTAAGTAAATGCCATTGTGTCTTTCCATCAGTTTTGTTGTGGTCATGTTAATATACTTCATATACAACTAAACCACCTTTCAATTACCAGAATATTCCCATAATCAATAATATATAATTATTACCCTGCTGACATTATGTGCATACAGTTACCTATGTACATGTGTCCAGATGTTCAAAATTAGTCTCTTTTTCCATAAAATTGCTTATACTTCCATTATCACAAAACAATTGCTTCAAAATATTATAATAATAATGTAATTTAATCACCTTGACTGTATAGAAAATATAAAAGGAAAAAAATCACTTTTTAACACATTATTTATGTATTTGGCACCTTTTTCACTACTGCACTCATAGGGAAGTGGGTGTTGCATCCAATGAACCGTTTCTTGTTTGAACAAAACACGAAGGAGAGGGCCCTGAAATGAGATTCCTACCACTTTGGCTAATTTTTGGATCAAATTATTACAACCTAGTTTACAATTTATTTTTTACTTGCAGAAAACTCAGCTTTGATGGTGAGGTGAAAAGTTCTCAGCCTGGCAATAAAAGACTTAATTTTAGGACAAAAATGCATTTATTTTTTTACATAGTCCCCCTTTAGGTCAATGCACTTTGTCCAACATTTTTCCAATGAATAGATTCAATGGCGGAAGTGTGATTCTGGAAGGTCAGCAAAATAAACATCTACAGTTGCCATAACATCTTCATCGGACTGGATTGGTTTTCCAGCCACAAATTTTTTTAGATGCGGAATAGGTGGAAGTCAGAGGGTGCCAAATTTGGTGGATAGGGTGGATGTTCCAATAATCTGTACTTCCAAATCCCTCAGTTTTCCCATTGCCAAAGCACCTTTGTGGGCAGGTGCATTTTCCTGGTGAAATATGATTTTCTACTTTTTTCAATCCAGGCCTCTTCTCATGTATTTTCTCATTTGGTCGGCCCAGAAGACTTGCGTAGTATTCGCTATTTATTGCTTTACCCTTTGGAAGATAATCAATAAGAAGAATCCTTTTTGCATCCCAGAAAGACGACTTACATTGTTGAGAAACGTGTAGAAAAATAACTAAACCAAAATTTCATTGTTAATAATCCCATCTCCGTGCAAGGCCGAGAACTTTTCACCATGGTCTCTTATTTATAGATTGCAGATCCAATATTGAAAATTACATGAGCAAGCCTGTTCGTAGCTGAACGAGTGATGTATTTCTGATATATCCAAGTCCATATCATCACTCCCACATTTTTTTGTTATAAAACAAGATAGTGCCTCGTTAGCATTTGTCAGTCTAGGAAATAATGGAATTTAAATTTGTAAAAGCAAATTCTTATTTATTTTTCTTGGTAATTCATGATAATATGATTTTGTAATGAATGATGATCGATGAATTGTTGAAAATTAATTGTTGCAAGTAACATTTATCTGAATTATTTTTTGACTTTGCCAATTGCATAACAAAATATTCACCCATTGCCTGATTTGATGGTTTCTCTGCAACTTTCCCATATAAAGGAAATGTATTTGGACAATAATTAGACTTGAGGTCAACCAAAATTCAGTACTTGATTCCAAATGTCAGATTTTTTCAGGTTATACTTTGAACCTACATTACAACGCATAGAGCTGTTCATTGGTTGTAACTATTTCACCTGGATATTAGCAGGTCCAGAAATATTGTAGCAATAATTTTGTTCACAGGTACAGAATCCAAAGAAAATTTATCTCCTCTTAGCTTTTTACAATGAGTTCCTCTTGAGTAACATTGCATATGCTTAATTATATTTAAGAATCGATCC
This sequence comes from Calopteryx splendens, assembly GCA_002093875.1. NCBI lineage: Eukaryota > Metazoa > Arthropoda > Insecta > Odonata > Calopterygidae > Calopteryx > Calopteryx splendens. The sequence goes on along the minus strand of LYUA01001878.1, from coordinate 82,188 downwards.
CTATGCATAGAGAAGATTTTTACGTCCTAGGTTTTATCCCATTAGCTTTTTATAGGAAAATGTTGTCATCATGAGATGCCTTGGAATACTTCAACCGGTGCAATTATATTGGATTACTGTTGCTTTGTAATGAGTATAAAATTTCTCATAGCTGGAATACTATGAGAAAAATTGCAATTACAAAAATCTAAGTTCTGAGATATGATATTCAACACAATCATAACCCACATATAATTTTTAGATATACTCACAGCACATTCCAACAATCTCTAAGGTGTTTCCATCATTATGAACATTCACACTATAATGAAGCTGATCCAACTGAGTAAGTGGAGCAAAATCTCTCGTTTGCCTAAATGGTCCCAAAACACGGCAGGAAGCCAAGTCACCCTTTTCTGATGTATCAATGCAAACCCTGGAAATTGGGAAGGTTAAAAAAAAAAGATTACTTTAAATGTTAAACTATAGTTATAAATATGTAAGCAATTCAACTATTTTGTAAAAAGAATATTAAAACAAGGCAGCTTATAGAGGTGTCAAAAAAGATAATGCAACATGGACACCAAAAATTAACATCTATTCAGCACATTTCACAGAATGCACAACTGCAATTACAATTCCAAAATCATTTTCCCTTTTCATTCATTTCAAAATTAACAATGATAATATTAAACAATTAAGGAGACAACTATGGGTATGGACAGTAAGTGCATAATGAGATGAATGGCACATTGAATCAATGTCCAAGGCGGTAGTCGTTTATAGTTCAATATTTCAATACCTAATAAATTAGTACAAAACAAAAAGGTCATCAGTTCAGTGATAAAATGTAACTATAGTATACCATTCATGGGGAATACACCTTTGTGGCCCTATAGCATCTTACATTAAAAATACACCAAACACCTTATTTCTCTCCATTTTTCTTCTTTGATCCCAAAACTCTTAATTGACACCTATGCCACAAAGATAAACCACAAAATTCATTGTCAATGCAAGTAGTTCATCCTTTAATTAGATATTACCTGCGTAATTAAATAATCATTGTAATTTTGTACTTAAACATAACTCAAATTCAACCATTAAAACCATCAGAAATAAATTCTGATGACCCTCTGCCCAATCCTAAAAAAAGCCTGAATAAAGTCAGAATTGAATGCTTGAAAGGGTAATATTTAGTTCATACAAAGTAATCCATTACATGTGCACAAGTTTAAATGATATGTATGCAGTAAAATTTTGGCCGGCAAAAGAATAAAATTAAACAAATTGCCATGATTGGAGCCAAACTTGAATGAAAATAACTGGCACTCTGCACCATAGGCAAATGTAAGACCCGTCTAAAAAGGATCTGACCGTAAATTGCACAATTAAATAAATGTTCATGCACAAAGTCATGAACGTAAGGCAGTGACACTTTCTACAGTGAGGACAGATACCTACATGTGTATGCCTGAATTTTTGCCCCACCACCGTGTGTCAGTTGCTGATTGATAGCCATTGTGTGAGGTGCTGTACTACGTGTTCGTTGTATTTCCAGTTTGCTCAAGATAAAAAAACGAAGAGAGCAAATATGCTGCATCATGTTTAGTAGAAATGGTGCCATTGGGGAATGCCATAGTAGAGATGATGCCATTGGGGAAACCCAAATAAAGAAGTGGGTCAACTCATTCAAAAATGGCCCAACATCTGTAGTGTGTGACCAGCGTTCTGGGATGCTAAAAATAGCTCACAGTCCAGCTGAAATCAAGAAAGCACAAAATTTCACAGTGGGAGATTATCATTTGACAGTATGGGAGGACACTGACAAGGTCGGGATGAGTAAAGATTCTGCACATGCAATTTTACAGGATGAATTCAACTTGCACTGAGTGGCTTTGAAAGTTGTGCTCAAGCTGCTGATGAAGGAATAGAAACTTTTGTACAGGGCATGTTGGACGCAATTAACACTGATCCTCAGTTTTTGAACTGTGATAACTAGAGATGAGTTATGGGTGTAGACATAAGACTTGGAAATCTTCCGATTTGAGAGTAGAGATGAGATAATGCAGAATGCGATGGCAGAGCTGAAGGCCATTGTAAAAAATGATTTCCCTAAGTATTTACAACAGTTGAAGGATCAGGGGTCATGTGTGGATGTGGAAGGGGCCTACTTTGAAGGGGATAAGGATCCCAACCCCATCAGGTATCTGCTTTTCCCGCCCGAAGGTCAGATTCTTTTTAGACAGGCCTTGTAGTCCTCACTTAGCCTTGGTGGTTCCTGAGATCATGATTTTAATCATTTCTATCAAATTAGAGTTTCCAATGCTACTTAAAATATTTTTTCCTGAAGACCAACATTTTAATTGTAGTCCTAGCTCTACCAACCCTATAAATGGTAAGGGAATTGGCAATCCAGATAACATGGAGTTCTGTTAGAAAATACATAGTTAAAGAAAAAAATGGGTAATTTAAAACACACAGGATAAGGGAGCTGGGATACTGAGGTGAGAGGAGAAAAAGTACCCTATACTAAATTTTAAACAATTAAATATTATTCACAAATGTAAAATTATACCAAATGCAACGTTACCTCCACATCTCTCCATCATGGAAGACCACACAATCATAGGCAGGACCAACATCACAATACTTCTTCTCAAGATTATTCAGAACTTCTATTTGAGCTTCTAAGTCCTCTTTCTTTAGTTTATCCTTTCCAGTTGGTTGAGGATTCTTGGATTCAAATTCCTGGGAAGATAATTATTTTATATTACAATTCCTCAAAGCAAATCACACACAACAAACTCTTCTAGCATTTTAAAGGAAAACAAGCGAGTTTTTGCACTAAATTGTGGTACATTTAAGATGGCTCCAGTATACATTACAAAGCTACCATGGGAGATTACCATATATCAATGAGGAATCAAATTCATTCCTAGGCTATATACCCTAAAAATACATATTTTTCCATGATCATCGATGTGCCTTGACAAACAAATCAAATCATTTCCACATCCATGAAAGTAGTTAGTAAGGAGACTAACCCCTCTGTAATTATGATAGTCACTTGGAACTTTTTCTAACATTGTATGTACTCACAGATGCCTGCTGCATGCAGCAGCACTAGTGCTAATTACTAAATATGCGTCGATACTTGAATAGCAGGAGTACAATCCCTTATGCTACTAACTGTTTGTGATGTTACACAATTCATCCATGCATTTTTATGAATTACCTCTATGTTATTCTGATATGTATGTATTGATGGGTAGGTTGTTAGGAATAATGGGAAATAATTAAAAACCATTTGAACAATAATAGCGATCTATTTTTTAGGTCGCAAAACATTCTACAGGAATAAGAATTAACTCAAAATTGATGGGCAAATTATTCTCATCATTATACATTGTGACATGATATAGGGAATTTCAAGGACAACAATTAAATGATACAGAGAGTGAAAAGCTGATTACAACATTCTGCCGAGAAATGCTCATGTCAACACTGCAGCCACCAGCCTAGTTTTTCCTTCCTTCACCATAGAGGATTAGACCTGCTGGTCCCAGTGGTTTACAGGAAGATGTTGGCCTTTAGTGAGAAAGAGAATGAACAGGAAAGCAATTTCTTACATACAATGTAGAAAAACCCAAGCAATTTATGAAAGAAGTCCAAATTTACAACGTCATTATGAGAGAATTCATTAATTAATTCAGGAAAAGAATAGACCCAATTTATATGCAGGAGAGATGTAAACAAAGATGACAAAATGAAGGAGAGAATATCAAAGTACCCATCACCTCCATATAAAGATATGTCAAAAATTGGATGATATTTTTGACAAAGAAGATGTTTACAAGATTTCTAGAGCTGAGAGAAGGCTATTATTATGCCCTGAGAGAAGTATCTCTCACCCACATGACTTCAAATGGACTCCAGCATTGACAATGGATATCTATATTGGATTTCTAGAAATTACCATACGGAAAACAAGCACAGAAGGCACAACTCAAGCTTTTTATAGCTTTAAATACTTGTTACAATGTAACATTCAGGAACTGACATCACTAAAGTGCTGTTCAAGCATGCTAAGGGTTACAGTTGAAAGGACAGAATAAAAGAGTTATTAAGAATTGAAAGATGTATGTGAGCACCTGGCTGGAGGATATGCTTTACATAACTGAGTATTAAGAGAAGTTAAAGATGATGAAATTGCATCCATAAATTTGGCATTTATCAAAGATTTACCACATTAGCACTAGAATAAAAGGAAAATCCCAGATCTCACACTATTAACAGTTTGAGTTCAGAAAATGTCGATCAGCATGCTCCACTCGTCTCATCAAGAGTTGAGCACATCCATCGACGGGCAGCCTCCTTGGCTGAGGAATAGGACAGTGAGGGATAACGGCTCTCTGGGATCGGTTCCCTCTCATTCTCCACTCTCAGCTAAGATACCAACTTCACAAGGGAACAGTCTGTTTTTTGCCAAGGAATACTTTTTTTGCAAAGTTTGTGTGTTTTGATCATTTTGGTTTCGTTGCCCTATTTTTAAGGGCACTTAAGGTGCCCATTTTCACCTATAATAAAGTTTAGCGGAATTTCTTCATTTACACAAGTGTTAAATCATTCATTTATAATCATCTTAAAATTTACAGTGCCATTTATATTAGCAGCATTTTTTTAAATGGGGAAAAGAAGAGGAAATGCAACATGACCTCCTCCCTTGAGTGAGTGAACATAAAATTGCATTTACTTGTATCTTATTTTTGTGCTTATTTTACAGGTTGTAATAAGTTTTTCATTGCTTGATTTAGCGAAATAATACATCAACCACCAGGTACAGATTTCTCAAAATAGTAGTTGTTGAGCATATTATTTCCTTTTTCATTTTTTTCCAATTTTTCTCATTCTTATCTTATGAATTCAAATATTTTTAGACTCTCACACGCTTTTGGTTAATTCCTCATACTCCTCAGAGGAGGCAACTGGTCTTTCAGACGCTGGATTAACTGCACCAATAACTCCTAATGGTAAGTTTTAAAAAATTTATATCATATTTCAGTTGCATTATTTCATGTTTAAATTCTACAAGTTTATCTGGGCGGTACCCATTTCCATTGATAACATATTTTGCCATCAAGAAATCAATTGAATATGTTTATGGATATAAAAAAGAATATCATACTTGCAAGTTCCTTTTTACTCATAAATTTTACTTTTAAATTGCCATATGTTCATGTTGATATTACATTACTAACTCACTTTCCAATGATAATTATTCTTTTTCTCGGTGTAATTTATTTTTGGGTAAAATCCGTAGGGGTTCAGTTTCCAGTTGTAATTGTGTTCATGACCGTATATTTTCTCTTAATTTGAATCAGTAAAAATAGTGACTACATTACGCATAAGATGCTTTAAAATGAAATAGAACAACATTTTCCCTTCTCAAAATATTTTCTGCCAAAGTTAATTTTTTATGGCATGTCAATTTATATTAATGTCATATTAATATAAACTTCTGTCTGCATATTTTATGAATTATACTATTAATCCATGGAATGATTAAATTTCGAAATAAATCTTGAATGTATATGCAAGTACATATATTTCTTTCATACTCTTGGCAAAACTTGACAAAAAGCAAACTATACTTTTTGACAAAATTATAAAGTTTTGTAAGGGTTTGTAGAGTTTGAATTTAGCATGTATTTTGAAGCCCATAAATTTATTCAGATAACCTAACTCAGTAGAGATCCTGTGAAGTATTCACCTCTAGAAATTAATTCCTATGAAAATTATAATTGTAATACAATTTTCTAAAGTCTGCTGAAATACCTACGGTTTAAAGTAAGGAATGAACTTTGGGTGAGAAAGAAGTTGAAGAGATCCTGATTCAGGATTTTTCTGATTTGGAGGACAGTGACAAAAGCTCTGAGTTCCAAGCAGTGGGTGGGGACAGCGATTCCAGTGCTGATTAAGATTTGGAAGAATTTGTCACTGTGGAGGAAAATATCTCAGCTATAGATACTCTGTGGCCAGAGAAAGAGTCCTTGCAGAGTTTGTCAGAGGGTCCCCCAAATTTACTACTACCCCACTGTTCTGTCAAATCTGAACCTTTCTCTTCCAACCCACTATGCATAGACCACAGGTCAGACAGAAGAAAGGCCCATGGCTTGCGACATCCCCTTCTCTCGTCAAAGGCTATTAAATGTGAGACCCGAAGGAGAAACTCCTGGTGACTATTTACATATGCTACTGACAAATGAAGTGGTTGACGGATAAGTGGAAGAGATCAATAAAAATGCAAAACGTATTTTTCTAGATCATCCCTCTCCTTATGTAAAGTACATTGGAAACTGCCAAGTGTGAATGAATTTTACGTTTTTGGGGTTTATTTTCCATATGGGAATTATACAATTATCCTGGATTCATGATCAATGGTGGAAACAGAGGTTTTTTAAATTCCATTCTTTTCCTGCAAATTTTCCCATAACAGATTACAAATAATTTTATGAGTCCTGCATTTTGCAACAAACCCTGAGTTGGATGAGCCGCAGACATCCTATTAACATTATTGGTAGTTTACCGGTTAAGGTAGGTTTCTGATGGACACATTCCTGAAGTAAAACTTTCTTCATTTCTCTATACTTCCTGCCTCCCTTCATTCCATCCAACATGCCTAATCTCGTTCTCCTTCTCCCTTGCTTACCTAACATTACCCTGTATCACATTCTTCTATAAGCCATTCCCACTCAGCACTCCCTGCATCCACTTCTCCTCCCTTCTTTGAATTTCTCC
>LYUA01001877.1:289093-303996 GCA_002093875.1 Calopteryx splendens | reverse complement strand
TAGATGAATTTTAATACCATGACTCAAATTAATTCATTCGGTTCTTGTTGGAAGTTCAGTTTTCCGGGCCTTGTAGTGGAAAGTGACGTAGTGACGTGTAGGTCTAATACGCCTATCAATGAAATATTGAACAGATTTATTTTTGAAACAAGTTTATGATTATTTACTAGATCTGCGGTCTAGAGCCTGTCAGAATTTCCTACAGGAGGGTGTGGTGATTGAAAAGTGACCTCTTAACAAAGTTCGTATGCAAGCCCATAAGATATTCATTTTTGGCTTGCGTCCGCATAATGGGAATCTTTCCTCGGGATTTTGCATTGATCGTTTAGTAGATATATATTCTATGCGCTAAGTAGTTGTACTTTTAAGATATTTAATTGGTTGAGGTCTTATCATCAGTGTGAGCTTACNNNNACTTTTAAGATATTTAATTGGTTGAGGTCTTATCATCAGTGTGAGCTTACATCTTCTCTGCTTGATATCAAACCCTTCACGCCTGAAAAGTTTGAACCCCTCGACCTTTGAGTGAACCCGTTAGAGGATTGTCCGCAGAACTTCCCAGTCTGTTAATTACTACGGCTGCTGCAGCTTACAAAACGAAAGCTCTTTGGAGTAGATATTTATTTTGCTCAAATTGCTTTTTTCTCTTCCGAATAAAACCCTCTGCAATTTAAACTTTATTTGACAATGCGTGCGTGGGAGATTATCTCGTCGTGGGATTTACGCTGAAAACGATTGGTTCTTCGGCCGAGAGTGCTGAAAACGTAATTTATGAAATTTACATATTTTTTATCAGTGTCGAAAAGAGCACTCGAGGGATCAGAGGGTAAACTCCCTTTTCTAAAAACCCTCACCTACCTACCTTTGACAGGTATTTCTTGGATCAATTCATTATTTATTTGCTTATTACTCAAACCGTAATTCGAAGAAGTCGGCTATCCACTTGCTCATACGAAGGTCACTGGTATTATTGTTTTAGGCATGATGGCAAAGTTATTCGCACTCAGATCGCGAATGATTGTGATAATAATCTTCGTTTCAGTATAAGGGAGACGCATTGGCAGTGGGAAATTAAAACTCCGAATCGATACATTTTCTGTCATTAAAAAATATTTCGAATTTAAAATGGTTAAAATAGACCAGTTTTTTTGTGTACCCAGAAGATAGAATGTTATTTATTCAGCGGGTAGGAAGTAATAGAAAAAAATAAAAGACATGTGCGTGGACAAATAGTATAACGCATTTACTCATGCTATTGGAGAATTTCAGAAGCGTTCCACCTTTAACTAAATATCTTATTATTTCTCTACGCTCCAAATTTGCCCAGCTCGTTGTCATTCATTATTATTATGGTCTGCTGAAACCATGGCCGGGGTGTAAATTTTATTTGAAGCACGATTACGTGGAAATTCATCATGAGGAAAGCATTTGACTTCAGCCGCACTCAAACTCGGGTCTCCCTATTATCGTTTGGATTAATTACGCCACCAAGCCATCGCCCCTGAAAGCGAATTTCCGATTTGGAATCTCGATAAGGTCAAATGAATTTTTCGAGGCGAATTAAATCACATTCGTGTAAATTATACTTAACCCTAAACCGCGCGCTGCCGTTCGCTCTGTTGCGCGACATTCCCGCGCGGTTTAATTGAATGCCTACGTTTGAGTGCGGGAAGCCACGACGCTCTTTATTTCACGATTAAAAAATTCTCCTCTCCGTGCACAACAACACCACCCGGCTCTATTCCACCCTCCGTCCGACTCAGCACACACCTGTGGTCGCCATGCGTGGCAATCGCACTCCTTCTAAAGATAACAAGAGCATTTTCTCGTCTCCCAAGTCGTCCCGAGGCAAACAGAGCGAGAGAGAGCAAGGAACGCTTATCTCACCTTGCGGCTTCTGTTGCCCTTCCGTGACGTAGTAGAGAACTTCCTCAGCTCGGAGTAGTCGCTGCTCCAACCTCTCCACCTTCTTGGCCAGCTTTTCGATGGCTCCCAGAAGGTAGAGGTCGGTCTCCGTGACACCTCCACCGCCGCTCACCTGGACCTCTCCTCCCCCTCCGCCCCCGGCCCCGTAATTCTCCCCCCCGGAGACGATCGCCTGCGTTGGCGGCGCCTCGCCTTTCTTCCTCTGGGGCCCCCAAGGCGCCGAATTCAACACCCTCTGGACTCGGAGACCTGCGTTTTGGGTTGGGAGTTAATTTCACTTCGTCAATGCTCCGGGTCTTGTGCTATGAAATTGAATGTTAGGTGCATGCATATGTTCAGACTCAATTCTTGTGGAAGAATTGACATTTTGACCTTTATGGTGCTTCATTTGTTTTAGTCAACTCCTAATTTTGTGTCATAATTGCTCCTTATCTACATAAAATTTCATGCTAATTTTATATATTAAAACATAAATTGCCCTAAGTCACATGTATATACACTGTATGGGTTTTTCATAATGTCCAGTACGCTAGATGCGTTTATTTGGTTCTTTTCTCCTCCGATTACCATTTTCTACGTGGTTAACACATATGCATTCATTTTACTCATTTTTTGGTGTTTTTACAACATCTGCTTGAATTTAGGCTCGGTAATCAAATGCTTTGAATAATAGGTATACCAATTTGTTTCATGTACGTGAATCCGTGCAGTACTTATTTACTTTTAATGTAACGAGAAGTTCATTGTGCAGTTATGCTTCCATGTTTAGGGTTATGCGTAGACATAGAGTATATTAATTATGTTCAGGCATTTCATACATTGCAATAGTACAGAATTAAAGTTAAAATGAGAGTTTTTCTAGCTCTTACGGCCATGGCAATATTGAAGGAAAAGGGGAAAAGTCCTTTGGTCATTTGAAGTATTAATACCACACAAGGTCATCATACAAATAAAATGTCCCTGCAAATTACCCTGCGGGATTGACATTTGTTTTAATTTTTTATTATCACATTAGGTGTTAAACCGGTTTCGTCGGAGGAATATCTCTCCTTTTGTTTTAGCGTAAATATTTTATCAAGAATGGATTATTTAACTTCGTAGACCCAGAACTGGTCTATCTTTTGGGTTTGGCTTTTTTCAAGAGTATATTTCGTGTGCACCTGGTATTAAATCAAATTTTCGGGCTAGTAACACTGTTCTAATGGATAAGTTAGATGCTTGGCAAGGGATAATCTCTGGTGAAAAACAAGTTGAAACGGTCTCTTTTTCTTGTAGGTACTTCTTTCATTGTGTTTACAAAGTCATTTTAACGATGAGTTGAAAAATATCTTGAGTTTTACTATTCCAATTCACCAAAGAAATGCTAATAAAGAAGGGCTGCGATAATTCAAGTCATTCAAAAATCTGTGTGGTGGAACTCTACCATAAAATGCTTGAGATATAGGTTCGTAATAGGCATGGTTAAGATAAAATTTAATAATATGCTATATGCCAATTTTAAAAACAACATAAAAGATTATTTTCATACTTGTTTAAGAAATCATGAGACTATTCATAATAAAAAGGTATTCATCAAATATCCAGGTACAATGTAAAAGCATATGTAACCTACCTTACTTGTTTAGGTATCAAATTTTTTTATAGAAGACTCATCGCAAAGAACACTTGCAATATGTGTACTTCGCAAGAGAAATAGCTGTACAGGATAGAATAATGCAGGCGATGGGACGGAATCTCCGTTGAAATTCGCGTCATAATTAACATTCATCTAAAGAACTTAAGACTTCAGTTTAAGCACTTCTACTTCCAACTCGTCCGCTATTGGAACACTAAAGTACCATATGTGAAAACTATTTATTCTCCGTTGTTTTCGATGCAGAGGAAAAATTTCTTTTCGCTATTTCTCGTTCAGTCTTATGTGGACATTTTTAAACGTCATGCACGTCTAATGATAGAAGATAATGCCTGAAATTTCATGTGTCGGAAGCTGTAAACATACGCAGAATAGGAAGCCGTAAGTTTTCTCAAAACTGCTTCACGATGCATAAAATTCCCTACACCGTTGTTTCAAGCTAGTCCTTGTGAGTGTGAACGTCAGTACCCTTGATTAGGAGAATATTACGCACGCGGTTCCAGTTTTACTTGGTTTTCCACGTTTCAAAACAAGAGAAAGCAAGATTATGCTTTGCCGCGAACCATTTCTTTGGGGTTTCCGATTTTCCTGTTATTTTCGCGCTGAATGTCATTTCTCTGTCCAGGAACGCGACTCGATGAATAATGTAGCTCATGGTCATGGAGGGGGAGAGAGAGTGACTCCCGTTGATAACGCCCTGCGTTATCTTGAAGTTTGCTTTCGGGCTTGAAACATTTGGTATCGTTGTTATTCCTGATTTCCTATCGGGAGGGAAAAAACAATAAATGGGCTCAAGATTCCGGAATGCCCTTCCTCTTCTCGTTAATATTGTTAAAAACAATTCTCAGAGTTTATTTCGACTTCCATCGAGATTAATGACGAAATGCCCGTTTGAGTATGTTAATATACTGCGGCTAACGTCATGTTCCTTATTTAAGAGCGGGCTGATGTCGTTGAGAGAGTCAAATCAATCAATTACGGAAGCCCCTAAGGGAAGGATTAAGGATAAAGAAAAAGTAGGGGAAGTCCCTCCCGTAAGGGGACATTAATTCGAATGATTACGAAGGAGCGAGGAGATAGGGGGATAACGGATTAGAATATACACTGCGCCGCACGAGCGGTTTTTTCCAACGGGGAATATTTCGTGCTGCGAAAATAATTTCGCCCATAATATTCGTGTCCGCACCCAGGCGGAAAGAAATAGCGCCATTTGATATAATCTTCTCAGCCATTGGCTGTAATTGGAGGTAGAAGGACGATAGAGGATTTTAACCAGTGTGCTTCTCTTCGAGCCTTAGCATCATGGCCTCCCCTCTCGACACAGACAGGGCTTCCCTCTCGTCGGCATTGCGATGTTTACGCGACCCCTTTACTCAAGAGGGCGTAATGCAAGTGAACATTTCTTCCCCGCTCTGGTAATAGGTTGCTTGGCTTTTATGGCTACGTGGCTGAAGGGACGGTTTCAATCTCGTCACCACCCCGATAAAGATTCAAAATAATATCATTGTTTAATAGCTGGAGTTTCGTAGTACTGAGACCATGTGAACCTTCAGCATTGAATTCCTGAATGGTTAAATATTAACGTGCCATATATTAGGTTTAAATTGGTAGAGATATGCTAGCAGACTTTAAAAAATATCATCTTTCCCCATTTTGACTATGGTATGAAACGGCCGCGGAGGCTTCTGCATTGATTTTCAGGTGACTCCAAAGTATATCATAAACACAGAACATTATGCATGTTCAGCATTCGTATTTTACAGCGTGACGCTGTAATTGAACGACTTATGATTTGATAGTGTACGGCAACATTTCCTCTTATTCAACATGATCATAGGGAACGATGTTAAGCAGCATGTAAGGCAAAGAAGGCTTTGGTTATCCAAAAATATTTACTGATCAAAGAGACGGCTGCTAAATTTTTTGTCCATATTTATTTGGACAGAGGTTGGAGTTCAGTTCTTATTAATATTACTGCCTTCTTTGCACCTAGGAAGTAAATCGTTTCCCAGACGCTTGGACTAGAGGTCGTGTCCCAATGTTCTCCAAGTCTATTCTCGGATTTCACGTTTTAAAGTATTTCCTTAAAGACTTGATTGCTCTCATTGTCGTTTCAAGATGGGAACTACCTTTCCCGGAGAAATCATACTCGGTGAAAATAAGAACTACATTACACTGACTAAGAGTCATTGCATTAAATTATTGACGGGTAATTTTAGCGTCACACAGATACGTTTCAAGGCTTCATTTGTTCCTCCCGTCTCCAAAACCACCTCCCTTCCACCATCGTCATAATTGCTGAATTTGGTAGGTTCGCAGGAAAGAAACAATCTTCAAGAATGATCTTGAAAAATTGGACACGGCCACAGTACACGAATACAAAACGAAGCGTTGATACCCAACATCATGGATATTTAAGTTACTTTCACTTGTGTTTTTTTCCGGAGAGTCATCTGATTTATTCAGTTCTCCCGACTTAACTGAAACTATTACAGTACCATTACAGTTACTTTAACTGCGTTGAATAAAAAGATGTTCATTATGCCGCCACCGAGAGAAACTGGCATATTAATAATGAGTGGGTTGCAAGTGGCTTGCATTCATTTCACTCGAATGAAATATTGTGCCGGGGTTATATGATTCGTGGATATCTGCAAGAGTAGCAAGGCGTAGAATATCTCGAATTTCAACAAAGCACGGTAATTGGCGTAAAGGTCTGAGTTTGCTGGTGTGGGAGAATTAAAATATGATTTTTTTTTAGATTTCGCCTTTGAAGTGGGGTATGACATGTGAAATGAAATATCCAATGTATTAATTTTATATTAACTACGTCCCAATCGAGTTTCTCTAGGCAATATTAACAATGCATATGAAAAAATGCATGATCAAAATTAGACTTAAACATATTTACGATTCGGAAAATATAATCTTTTCTGGGTAGGGCTGTTTCTTAGTAACATGGGGTCGCCGATTGGTTAAATTTACCAAGTCTCGCTTGTACATTTTATTTAAAAAATATTTTTCAGTTCATTGATTTCCCCGTGGCTATAAGTTCCATTCCGAAGTGTCCAATCCGATCCGATGAAGAACCCGTGCACTTTCGAGAATTTGAATAATTATTGTTACGGCCGCCTCGTGGCTGTCGCTATCGCGCTACAAGGAAACACAATCCCATCATCGAATCAAGGCCTTCCATGTTAAGAGTTTTCCAGATATGACTTTTAGATCAGAATTGAATATTTATGGCGATTTTATACTTAACTTGAGGATTTCATTAAAGAAAGATCTGCTAGCGAAGCTGGCGACATCGTGGCACACAGGTGGTAGAGTATGATTATATTTTCAAGGCCATTTGTAAACGGGGGTGGCACGCTGTCCTGCATTGACAATGAAGTAAAGTTCATTTCAAATGTCTTTGTGACTTGAGGGGAAACAAAATACGACTTTACTCTGCGCATGGCTAAGTAGTGACCAATTCGAAAGTAATGGACGGTCTCTAGAAAATATTGCCGAAAAAATGATTCCGGAATCACGTTGGAAGTATATCATAAGTTCCCATGCCTGCATTGTGTTCACATGCCTCTGTTGACAAATATTTTTTCTTTCTGGAGAGGATTAGACAGTTTGCTAGGGCGTTTTTTCATTGACCCAAGCGACCACTGAGATTTTATGACCCCGAGATTATCCCTGGGTAGAGTGTATTAGGCAAAGTCCAATTTGAGTCCTCGCCCTCTCCCTCTTGGGAAACTCCCAAGCTCCAAGAAGCGGAGACAGTCGGAAAGCATAAGAAGGCTCAATCGCAAAGATAGTTATAATAGACCACCCTTTGCTCCATTGCTGAATGAACGTTCAGACTGCGCGACCTCATCTGCTCTCTATGGACGGCCCGACCCAAATACCGAATTATCGCCGTTGTCTCTTCCTCTGCCATTCTTCGTTTTACCTTCACTGCCACAATGGAGTCTAGAATTGTGCAGACCAAAGAATGTGCGGCGACGTACTTCTATGGAATGAGAACAGACCAGCGGACCTCCAAAAATAAACTCAAGGTGTTGCGTTCAAGCGAACGCTGCTTATCAAGGAAAATACATCGGTGTCACCATGTCATTGGGCCTAATTTGAGAGTTTGGAACTATCTCGAAAACATTGGTTAAGGAATTGAACGAGAGAAAAGGGAAAGTGGTCCCGAAAACTGCCATGAAAATACACGGAACTCCAGACAATTGCTGAAATTACGGGAGCCTCTGTACTACTGTACTCAATGCTAGATCAAACTTGTTACGAATACATGAGACGACTGTGTAACTTTACTTATTTAGCACTCGAGAAAAGCCAAGTCCGACATTACATCAGCAGTTCGGACGATAGTGAAAAAATAGAATCAAGGTATATGCTTGCAGCGCAGAGTACACACTCTTTAAATATAATGTGGAATAGATGGAATTGCTTTCCTTTTGCTCGGTCCACGACCAGAGTACAAAGAGAGTGCGATTCATTAACAAATGAATATATATTTCGCCATTACAGACTTCTTTCCAGTTATTATCATTGTTGATGTCCAGAAGCTCCCTGCTTCACGACCTTGCGTTGAATTTCAGGGTACCTATTATGTGGTTGTGCATCGAACACTATTGAGGATTAAGTACATGCCTGCTGAGAAGCAGTTCCAACGATAGTTTATCCGGATTGAGGGCATTCAATTTTTGAAAGAAACGGGTCTTATAAACAAAATTTAAAACGGCTTTATAGTGTCGATAAACATTTTTAAATTATTTACTTAATTAATTAATTAATTTATAAAGGCATTAACAAAAGATGACGTGGTGCAAAATGACCTAGCTGTCGACGCACCCTTTAAACAAAATATCTACATGCCTACCTTGAGGGCCGACGGCAAGATGCGGTGAAATTGGATTACATTATGCTGATTTAACATTAGTTATAATATAAATTAATGATTTCTTTCAATGATACGATTTATATGCATTGTAACTTCATCCTTAGAGTGGAAAAGTTTTCCCTTTTTAACCACTGATCGAAGAGGAAAATTTAAATATTCCTGTTGTACGCCCAATTTCCCTTATTTTACATTTATTATCCTTCCTACCGACATTTCTGCTGACTCCTTGGATCTCGATAAGCTGCCTCTTGTAATCAGGTCACCCAGAGACCGAACCACCACCACCTTGCCCGAATCAGACCCGCGGCTGGCGTTGCATTAGCGGGCTCGCTTGTTACTCTGTCAGTCATATTAGTGTGTGATGGTCCTCAAACATTGTTAGGGCCGTTGATAATATCCATTCCATCTTCTTAAAACGAATCTACTTCAAGCCAACTGTGCAGATTTAAACACGTGCCATTTCTTCACCCGATCGTGTTAAGTAGTAGGTAGTTCAGCTTGAAATTAAAATTGGTTCAAAAAAATCGGTGAAATTAGAGACTGCCTGAAGAGATTAAATCTGGTCTGCAGAGCTCCACGCCGCCCCGTTTCCATTTTTCGGTGAATTGTGAGAATTCTGTGTACCGGTGCCCGTGTCTCTGCCCCCCGCTCTCTATCTTCCCTTGCCCTCCCAACGCCGGAAACTGCGGCTGAGGTGATGCATAAGAGCGGCTTACGTTGCTGCCAGCGTCTATTTCACGCTAAAGCTTCGTACTGATGCGTGGCGGCGCGTGAGACCCAACGGATTCCTTTGAAAGTGTATTCCGTCGCATCGTGCGTAGGTGCAAGACAAAGTGTGTATAGTGATCGATCTCCTTTGGTGCTGAAGTATGACTTGATCCCCCTCTACTCCTGGAGTTGGTCGAAAGATTTTTTCAACAGGAGCCCTCAAAGGGGATAAGTGCACCCCTCCCTCGCCCAATATCAATTGCACGTTCTGGCTTTTTGTTCAGGCTAAACTGGTGGTCGGAGATCATTGGTTCGACAGCTTGAAAGCTTGAGGAGAGGCCTGGAAGAGGAACGGAGATCATTTGCAAGATCCAAGGTCAGTGATGTTACCTAACGTTTGGAGATAAGAGTAGCGACGGAGAATTCTAGGGTGAGTCATAACT
Source organism: Calopteryx splendens (assembly GCA_002093875.1). Lineage (NCBI taxonomy): Eukaryota > Metazoa > Arthropoda > Insecta > Odonata > Calopterygidae > Calopteryx > Calopteryx splendens. The sequence goes on along the minus strand of LYUA01001877.1, from coordinate 294,386 downwards.
CTATAGGAGAGCCTATTGTTACAGCCTGCGATCGAAGCGAAGAGTATAATATATAATTTAAGTGGGGAATACTGAAAACGTCAAACAAACCTCTGGCATTAGGACCTTACTGGACTTTCGTAGTGTTTTCAACATAGATATAATTGTGCAATATATTCCATAAATAAGGGCTTCAGATCAGCCTAGGTGAAATTTACAAAGCGTGCTACTATTGGCATAAACCTGTGATGCTTACCGTAGTATTCGGATAATTTATCAACGAAACCTCTCCGCTCTGAAGCTAGCGTAGAAAATGCTTCTGACTTTGGAGCCTATTGACGAATTGATAATTGATGAAATTGGTTAGATGAAATATATTTGTCTTAACCTCAGAACTATTCCAATCTTAAAGAAAAAGATTGCTCAGCGTTACTATGCCCGTCGAAAGGTTTCTTTGACTGTTAGAGCTATTTACAAGCACCTTGTTCTATCTTTACTCTTCGCTTTCCTTTGTCGTTACTTTTCCTTTTGTGGATAATGAACCCAGGTTGGCGTGGAGCGGTTGGACATTCCGACTCCTTATAATATTAACTCAAGGTTTTCCACGAATAACGCAATTCTTTGATTCTCTTCCCTATTCCACAAAATTTCAATGCGCCAGTCACCAATCCTCCCACCCCATTAATTGAACTTTTTATAAACCATTAATTTCTTCTTTCGGATAGAGAGAGAGAGAGAGATGTATTTCAGATTCTTTTTTGTGTTACTTAAAAAAGTAGCATGTAATACTTTATTTCAATAGTTAAGGTGGTGATGAAATGCAAGTGCTGTCATAGGGGATCTTTTTGTCATTAAAATTCGCATTTTAAATAATTATTTCCCTGGAAAACGATTTATCTGATGTAGTTTGATCGTGATAAAATATTAAATAAGACTTTATTTTGGGCGAATTAAAAAAAAATAAAATACTTCAATGCGTAGGCAATCGGTTAACATTATTAGGGCACGCTTTTTCAACTAAAAATTGCGTTAACAAACATTTATAAATAAGTCCTCAACTCTTTAAGTGTCTGAAACTAAAATAAAACATTACGGGCGTATCTCCATAGTTTAGAGCTGAGTCAGTGCTGTTGAGCCGATCAGATATTTCTGAATAGGGCTTATTGTGTTCAGGGGAAAGTTCATAGCACTGTTTGGGTATTTTTAGAAAATGAATTTGATCGAGTTCTTCCAGTGTTGCGATGTGCCGACACAAATGCGAGCTCGAGTTTTCCGACGGCTCGTGAAAATATTTTCGGGAGTTGCATTGGAAGGAGTGGCGGAAGACGAGAGGTTGATGGCACTGGAGATTTTTTTTGTGGAGGATGGTGGAAGAGTTCCGTGGGTCGAAGGCCCGTTTAATATTCATTCTCCTAACACGCACAATCGGACTCCGAATCTTTCCTCTCCGACGTTTTCTTTTACCACCACCGCGGTCGACAGTTTCCGTCTATAAGGAATCAGGTGGTCAACCATCTTCGACCAATGTTTCTTCAGCGCATCATAAAAGGGAATGTTTTTCATGGCCATTGGAGTGACACTTCCAGAACACTTTATGATAACGACATCGAAGAAATAAAATTTGAAAGTGAAAAAAAGTCAACTGTTCAACCTCGGCAACCTTCAGTTTATATATTTTTAACGCTACCACATCGCAGTTTCATGTAGGAAGAATTCTTTCAAAACCGGAAGTTTTCGAAGAGGTTTCCACAGAATTCGTCATCAGCATAAGTGTTATTCTTACTTGTGAGGTGCGGCTCAACCTTCATTGAAACAACCACAGGGTCTGTGGAATACTACCGTTTCGCGTATACTTTAGTTCAGGTTAACGCACGAGTCTCTACGGCATAGGTATATAGGACTACGGGATATTTATATACGGGATAGGTATATACGGTATAGGACTACGTGAGCTTTCAGTTGAAATACCACCACGCTATTAAGTGTTAAGTTGTGGAAGGTGCGAATGATTAAAAAAATGATATAGATCTTTGGTTCGAGAGAATATGAATTAATACTCCGTAGAAATTCATTCGATGGCGTGATAGCCTAATGGGTAGAGTTCAAGTCCCGAGTGATCAATTTGGGTGAACTCTATTATCATGACAGATAATCTATCTATTACAGTTAGTGTTTGGAGTATTCCTAACAACTAGTATTCCGCATTTTGCTTAGGACTTCCTCTTATTTGCCTTGCTTTATTTGCCTCTTCAGTACCCACTTTCTACCTGCATTTCGTTGTGTCCAAAAAGCCTAACATCTTCCTTCCCTAACAATCTCCCTTCTATTGCGCCCTCCCACTGCCTCTCAGTATTTCATCCTCTCACTTTTTCTGCCTTCTTCGAATTTCACGTATCAACTTCCTCTCTTTTTCAACCACATTAAAACACTTCGCCGTTAGTCATCCTCTTCGACCAACGCTATTTCTTCATTTTTCCCCAAAACCGCATCTCATAGGCCCCAAAAAATTATTTCAAATCCGTGCAGTGCTAAGCTTCATATCGAACTCTACTACTCTTTTCTTCACTCAGCTTAATTGCCATAAATTCCCTTCTCGAATTCTTTATTACCAACGAAATTCTTCTCCTATGCATTAATGCTCATTTTCTTCCAAAACACTTCTCATATGCGTGAACTTCTCCACCTGCTCTATTTCATTTCCTCCCACTGTAATGTTTACCTTTACTCATCTGCTTCTTGAGAATCCCATTGCTTGGGCTTTATTCTGATATTTATTCATCCCATACTTCTTGCGTTCATCCTGTGAAGCACTCAACGCTAACTTTGATCCCTTAACCTGAATGTCTGAGTAACTTTTAATATATAAGCTGCCTGAATAACTTTTACCTGATCATCTGCATCACGGAGGACTCCGCTATGATTCCGGGTGACATCTCTGGGCACCGCCAGCTTCACTGGTTTGGGTGATTTTTCGGGTGGCATATCTTCCTTGGAAACCGCAGGTGGCACTGGAAATGAACTGGTCCACCTGTACCCTGTGTGAATTTCACTCTTCGTTGGGCTTAAGACGAGGTGAGCTCCACCCTCACCCGCGAAACCAATCCTCTGGTTGATTACTCTGGTGGCTTGGATCATCTGCAAACCCAACTAATGCCTTAACCATCTCGTCACCTACTCGTACTCCAAACCCAAGCCTTTTCCTTTACCAACCGTAAAATTCCCTCAGTATGTATGTTAAAAAGCACGGGGAATTCCTCTCTCACCTCCCTATCTAGGTTTGACTTCTTTTCCCGATTTTCACCCCTGTGTCTTTACGTGTGCCGCCTTCATTCATTTACAGCTTTTTAGCAAGTTGTCCATGCTTCCAGTCTGTACATTTATTCCGTAATAATGTCATCAGCTTTGTCCACTCAACTCTGTAAGACACCTTCTCAAAGTCCACGGAGGACACAGGGCAGGTGTAACCCTGGTTATACGAGGTCTAGAGTCAGACCTAAAATTTTCACGCGCTAAGTCATGGCGGTAAAAAATGACGAGTAAAATGTAAATGACGTGTAAGTCAGTCGTCGTTCGGTAGCCATTGTTTGAGGTGGCGTACGGCGTGTTTCTCAGATTTCCAGTTCGCTCAAGATAAAGGAACGCGTGCTGTCGGCTGCCGTGGAGAAGGTGCGAAATTTGATAACGGAACGCCGTCGTTTAACAATATGGAAAATCTCTGGCAAGGTTGGGATCTGCAAAGATTCCGCAGATGCAATTTTACAGGAGAAATTGTAAATGCACCGAGTGGCTGTGACATTTGTGTCCGAGCTGATCGACCCAGGAAGAAAACACAGTTCCTCCTCGACGTAGCGCGGGACATACGTATTGGACACTGCCAACACCGATCCTCTGTTTCTCAACACCGTGAAAACTGGAGATGAGGCATGGGCGTACGGGTACGACCCGATTTGAGAGTAGAGAGGAGAAAATGCAAAACATGACGCTTCGCGACGGCGAGCTGAAGGCCATATCAAAAGGCGTCTTCCAGGAATGTTTCCAGCGGTGGAAGGATCAGTGGAATGTGTGTGGAGGTGCAAGGGGTCTACTTTGAAGGGAGTTAGGGTCCCAACCCCGTCAGGTACTCAATATTTTTTTTCCCTGTCGAAGATCGGATTCTTTGTAGACAGACCTCGTATTTCATAAATATTATTTTTTTCAATATTTTCACTACTACAATGGCGTCACGAATTCTTCTCCCCTTCCTAGACCCAAACTTTTCTAGGTGGTTGTTTCCCCTGGTATGCAATCTTGTGTTGATTTTTAGTACTATTTTTGCCACATGTTAAATTAAACTTGTCATCCTACAGTCTTCTTGTTCTGCCGCTTTACTCTTTTTCGGCTTGGAAATCAAAATTGGTCTAGTGAAAAATTATAGCCAATCTCCTTCCTCATAAATTCCGTGTTTAAATCCAACGAACCTATCCTTTCCTTTTTCCATAAACTCAGTGGCAATTTTGTAGAGATATCATATATCCCTACAGCCTATCACTTACCCTCAGCCTATCACCTATCCCTTGATCGATTTTATTTCTCATTGCGCCATTTCTACATTGTTATCTAGAACTTTGGACCCAGTTCATCCTCGCTCACATCGCATTCCCTTTCTATTTCGAAAGGGAATGCAATTTAATCTCTTTTGAGCTCTGCACTCACCCAATAATGTCAAACTTCGCGTTGATCACTTTGGAAACAGCAGTGATGGCAGCATTTCTTTTGGAAGAACTTGTGATAGATTCTTCACGGAGTTTCCAGGAGGCCCCTCTTGAAAAACAGTCCTCACAGAAGGAGCATGTGGTGAAAATGATCAAACTCACAAATATGAATATATTTGCCAGCCCCATGTTACCAGCAGCTTATCAATTCAACTTAAATAGCTCAGTTGAGATGTGCTTCTCACGCTTAGGAGAAATCTCGAATCACCGAGATGAAGTGGTGACTGTTGCTCTGGTACTGCCAAATCAATATTTTTTCATGGGATGTACAGAATTAGGGCGTGATTTGGGTATAATATTTTATGTTTACGTGAAGACGTTTCAACTCTCCTCTCGCGGCGCCAATGTGCACTCGCTTCACGAAAGAAGCTTGTGCTGAGTAAATAACAATGCATTCTGGAATGTTCGGGGCCCACTAGGCCAGTCATAGATGGGAATTGGCTTTTATTATTTTGTATTTGAACGATATGCTTGACAGTTAAATGTTTATCTTTAATTCGCGATTGAAGTCACGATTAATATATATATATATATATATATATATATATATATATATATATATA
>LYUA01001877.1:95703-109296 GCA_002093875.1 Calopteryx splendens | reverse complement strand
ATATATACACACACACACATTTATTTGGAAATGTCACATAATTTATGCATAAAATTTGCCAATTATTTAGCAAAATAATAGTTTTTTGGAAATTGCAATTGCTGATTCGGAATCAGCGACCTCAAAAACCTTAGCACCCAAATTTTGATACGAATCGCAGTATTTTTACTAACTGTGGACATGTTTCAGTGGAAATTACACACTGTGCGCGTTTCGTTTCATTTAATGCCCGGACTGCTTGGCTCGAGTTGGAATATAAAAGTGGTCTCAATAACTTTCCACATGTATCAAACATTATTAGGCCAAAGGAGTTTCCTCTTTTGAAATTCAACAGTGATGAGGGTGTAGTAGGGGTTGGTAGATCAGCTGGTAGAGCTTAGGTTGAGGTTCAAGGGGGAGAGGGTTCGCTTACTGGCTGGAGGATCACAGGTTCAAATTCAGGTGTTGCCTTTGGGCAAGCCTATCTAGCAACAAAGTTGTGCTGTATATCAGGAAACAGAACTTCATAGGAAACCGCAGGTGGGAGAGTTACGCTGGTAAAAACGTGAGGAAGGCTATGCGATGCGATGCAAGGCACATATCTGCACTATTTCGATATTTTTTTATATTGACTAGGTTGGTATGGATTATTTTAATGAATTGATATATCGTGAGTCCATAGTTATCGTGTTTTGGCAGTATAGGCTATAATGACGATAAGCATGAAATTTTTAGTATGGTGTGTTTAGGTTGATATGGTGGGTATTATGGGTATGGCGGATATTATCAATGTTGTGTACATTTTTGATATGAGGATGCTGCATTAACGATGTGGACGATATATTCGATATATCGATGGAAACGATATAAGAGAATTTTAAATATCAACGATACCACCTGATTTGCCCGAAAAAATGTCGATGTATCGTTACCACCTCATTTGTTTTCACGGTCTATGGTGGAAAACTAGTGCCCATCTGAGCGAAAAGAAATAAGCCCGATCGATATCGGAAATGCGATGTTTTCCTTCCCTCCCCATACCTGTCGGCATGTCGATAAAGCTGATTAGGGGGCTGAGCCCCCCCCCCCCTGACCCGCCTCCACGCTCCCAGATCTCAAACTCTCGCTTATCATCAGGGGGGGTGCTCTTATTTTACTGTGTTACTTGTCATCCTTCTGAGTTTCTTCCCCGCCTTGCTGTTATCCGCATTTGTTGCGCACAACAATGGCCAGCTGTCCACCTCCCCTGTCTTAAATGGAAATGATCACATGGTGTGGCTGGGGACGAGGATTCAATTTTTATTTTCTTTTTCATTATTTCTGTTGTTAGTGTTATGAAGTCATTGCAGGTATCCTCTTTCCCTAGTTTTCATGGCTCCACTTTGTGTCTTTTTCTTTTAAGCTCTTTTTCCCATACTTTCTTTGTTTTTCATATGTTGGGAAAATCGTTTGCACATGCCACGGTGTCTTTTTTATCTTTCCATGCGAAGTTTACACTATGGGATCTGGTACTAATCTTAGGTCGAATAATTTGCTCTTGAAATTCCCAAGACCGGTTTCCAACGGGGTAGCTAAGCAGGTATTGGCTAAGAGGTATATGCTTCTTACCGTAATTCATCTCTACTTTTGGTGAGAATTATTTTGTCTCCCTTCCTTTTTTGCTCTTATCCCACCTTTCATGCCATTTTTTAAGAGTCCTGCGTATACTTTGTTTCCTTTTCTCTCCTTCCTTTCTTTCTTCTCCTATTTTTCCTTCTTTCTTCCTGTGATAAAGTCCTGGCGTTCTTCCGTTCACTACCCAGGTTTGCTATTACCAGGTTGCCAGGTTTTACACCCGATGATGACTTGACAGTCGACACGTGGGTAGTGACGAAATAAATTTGTGGAAAAACCAAGTATGTTATTCTTCTTACGAGTATTTTCCACGTTGTTGGCCTTCTGACTTATCCTTGCGGACATCCTTTTGTGGTTACTTTACTCACTATTACATGACAGTGAGTAAAATAACCACAAAGTCCTAAAACTGCTGTCCTTTCCTTAAAATTCTGTGTAGGTTTCTCGGGCATTCATTCTTGTTTATCTCGTATCGGAAATGCGATGTTTTCCTTCCCTCCCCTCATCACCTGTCGGCATCGATACGATGCAACTATTAGGGTGGCCAATGGTGTGCCCAGGCTCCTGATCCCCCTTCCCTCCCCCATCTCTCACCCGCACCGCAGTGCCCTCCGCCCGGCCTCACGCCCTGGGCAAAGAGCGGAGGTGCCGCGCTTCGAAATTCAGCCGGCTTCCACCCGCTCACCCGCCCCGCCCCCTTCCCCGGGCGTAGTCGCGTTCCTTTTGTCTCGGGTGGAACTCTGGGTTTTTTCACGCGCACGTCACTCCATTAATTATGTACGGCACGCATTGGGGCGAACGCGAAATGGACATGAATCACACTATATAGTGGAGAGCAAGTGGGACCGTCTCCCATCGGAAGATAAAAATAACTCAATAGCCGCCGGAAGTGTAAACGAGTGTGGGTTAAGCGGAAATGAATATGGGGAAAATGAAACCACCGCCAGAGAGTTGACGCGCCGCTTTCCTTGACGACGCACCCAGGGTAACCATTCTAAACCTGAAAAATTAACTCATCTTTCATCCGAAAGCGAAACCAATGAAAAAATCGAGTATAAAGGAGGACCAAACCAGTATTAGGTCGAGTAGTGATGATAATGACGTTTGATTCTCTTTGTAGAGAAACATTTTTGACCTGAAAAAATATTTATTGCGTGAAAAGTGTGGTGCATGCCGAATTTTGAATTAAATTAGCCTAATTAAATATATTGTTAAGTGCTTTATCAAAAATAAATATCCTTCCTTTTCTGGTTCTAAGAGTTTGGCTTGTTGTGCCCACATATTAGGATGCACGTACACGTTCACGTACGTAGGACGTACACGTTGTTGCCCATTTAATATCCACCTCATCTCCTTCGCCATGTCACGTTTTTGATCGTTTTCCAATTTTTACTTTTCCAATGACATATAATATCTCATATCTATAGAAAGTCACGTTCATGTACAGTTACCTTGATTATAACATTTCTGTGCTAAAAGATGCGGGAAAGGAAATAAAATCGTGTCCACATGACTCACAATTGCATAAGAAATTTTTATTCCTAAAAGTATGGGTCAATTGTCTCCATTTCCAAGAATCACATGCATTTCCTGTGAATTTGGATTTTTGATCTTTGAGTATTTGAGGGGTTCTGTCATTGCAAAGTTCTGTGGTAATTGTGTTCACTTTTATGCGATTTTCACTCTCGAAGTTTTTTCAGGGTAAGTTAGATTTTATTTTCTTCTAGGCCATTCAGGGTAACCATAAACAAACGTGATTTCGTATAAATTAATCGCCGCATGCGCGAGTCCATGCGCAATTATAAGGCAATTGAAAACGCATTGTGAACTGAATTAATTTCTGCTAAAAGTCCTAAATTTAAGATTGTTTCGCCAGGTTGATATTTGAAATTTATTTATTTCGTATCATGGAATTCCTTAATCCTTGTTCAAAACATTTTTTGGTTTGGTTTAGGAAAAATAAATAAAAGTTATTACCATTGCAACTGAATTTATAAGATCTCATATGTGATAAAATATGATAAGATTCACGATGCCTCTTACCATGTGTTATGTATGATGTTACCATACGGTTACGTTAGCCCATAATGAGTCCTTCGGGTAGGCTCACCCAAAATTAAGTAGGCGACGAATGAGACGAAGTTCACTCCCATGTGGGTTTTTCTGCTGTTGCGCGTCAAGTCCAATTTCCACGCCGCGTGAGTATCTCTGGCAATCTCTGGGAAAGTGCGTCGTCGTGGGAACGAATGCACCTCGCAAATACTCTCGCTTCGGCTTCCCCTTGTCATTTTTGTCGTTCTGTTAACCTGTCAAGAGGCAGTGGGAGGCGAGCATGAGGCGAAACCTTTCGTGGTGGTGAGCCTTGCCTCTTTTATCCCTTGCTTGGTGCCGCCCTCCTAACGACTTTAGTGGCCCGTGGGCCCGGGAGACGATCTCAGTGAACATTCACAAAAACCTGTAAATTACTTAAGAAAATGCGGGGTACGTTCTAAAGGTTAGTGTATACGTTTATATAAATATATAGTATAGTTATATACGTTAGTATATAAATTTCACGTGTTGTATTTTTGTTTGAATTCATATTTCCATAAAAGATACCATGCCTTATACTATTTTTTGACAAAATTCCCGCGCCGTTTTTGAGGCTCTTGTATTATCTGTAGACCATTTTGTTTATTCCCTCCACAAATAAAGGCGCGGCCAAAGATGGGATATACCAAATTCCCTCTTGAATGGTGACGAGTTTCAGGAAATTCATCACATGGTAAGGAAATCGTGAAACGCCAATTTTCAGAAATTTTCTCATCAACTTTCGACACCAAACCTCCACACCGACAGCTGACGGCAGCCCACTCCTTGGTCCATCATGCTCATTATTCGGCCTTCGTTGAACTGTCTTCCCCCTTTTCTAACCATTCCATCACGCAATGCACTGTCACCATGAATCTCAACGATCTGGCGATGAATTTCATCGGGTTTGAGCTTTCTTGCATCCAGAAATCGAATAAGATATTGTATTTCACAATCGGACGGATCTTCTTTTAACATAAACATTGAAAAGGATCAAAATATATATGCATAGTGCCTCAAAAACGGCGGATATTATGTCGAAAAATAGTTTAAGGTAAGCTCTTTCAGGTAAAACTGAATTCAAACAAAAATGTGTTGTGTGGAGTTTTTCATTAATACAAAAACAATCCTTACTTTTTGAACGCGCCTCTTACTTCCAAAATAACTTGCATTTTTTTCTCAAAGACCGGAATTGATCAAGTCAGTTGCGAGAATGGCCATTTTTTAAACTTCCTATTGTTGCGGAATCTGAATGGCTTCGATTGGACCCGTTGAGGATGCATTACATTGTTCATTTTGTTTTTTTAGTTTTTAGGCAGTGAATATAATGGTTCAAAATCAAACAAAGCGAATCTTATTTATTATTCAGTTTTGCACAAAACGGTATTGTATCCCATTTTTACTCGTTTTAATTAAGTAATATATTTTTAATACTGATATTACCTTTTCGGAGTAAATATGAAAAAGTCTGTCCACGTGTGTTTGCTTGCTTTTAAAACTGACGATAGGTTTACTTCTACGAAAAAAAATATCTAACAGAGCAACAAAACGGTCACACGTGCTTGATGAATAGCAACTAAGGACTTAAGATCGAAGGTAAGCCATTGGAGGCATTGTGGGGCTGAAAATGGGGAATGAAAGTCTGATTTACGAGTCTAATTTGTAATATCCCATCAAAATTTCATTGTTTTTGAGAGTCGTTATACTGCTCTATCTCACGCTTTCATAAAAATGTTAATTTACAATGGACATCAATCATTGAGTAATAAAAGTTTACAAAAATGCCATGTCCTCGAAATAGTGCTAGGTCATAAACAAACAGTGATGAAATATGGGCAGGGTTTATTTTTAATTTAATTTTAATACAGGCTTACGGCGGAAGAGAAATTGATTTCCTCACTGGTTATTATAAGTGATTCGATGCGGATTTCGCGATATTTCCGTTTATAATTCCGAATTTATAACCCGAAGGCATTCTATAAATTTATTTTTACCTGAAAGTATAAAGTCGATGGGTATGTCGTCACTTTTATGTTCACCCTTAGGGAGTGATGCAGTTTATATTTAGGGTATATTAAGAAGGTACACGAACACGTAAAAACGTGTGGGTAAAAATGTACACAACACGTGAGGCCGAAACTATAGATTGATGTATGGAAGGTAAATTCATGCATGTACAGTACGGTGTTTCGAAAGGAATTATTTTAATCGGATGAAAATTATACTGGTGATATAAGTTTGTCTAAAGGACGCTTTAGAAGCTCAATAGAGAAGAAAAAAGCTGGTGAAGGATTCTATAGATTGCCATAATTTCATCTCTCAAAGGACGCGATACGCAAAAAAACCAAAATTACATTATTTAAGAAAACATATGCTCAGCAAAATTTATTTTGAATTCCACTATTTTGGGGCAAAATTTTGATAAAAAACGCCGTTCTTTCAAGTGTTTTATTCCATATTCCGTTTCCGAAAATTGTCCGTAGCATCTACGTCGCTGATCAGTGTCGCCGGGAAAGACAATTGAATATGCTATCGCTTTTATGAGATGCATTTACTTATCTCTGATTTGCATCCTTATGTAGATTGCTTAAATAAATGTTTTTTTCTGGACGACATTAGTCACCGAAGCGCCTCACATTGATGATGATGGACTTTGGAGGAAATTCCACCGAGCTTGCAAGAGCAATGAACCTTTGAAGTCCAAAATTTGAGAGAACTTCTTCTACATAGCTGCATTTTCTTTGAGTGGGTGCCTTAATGGTGGACTTGATTACAGGTTACCATGAATGTGTGAATCTCCACGAAAGATTTCCAGTGACTTTAGTTGATTTAGATGCTGGAATGGCATGCTTATTTACATACTCTTTCGGAATTGCACATGGAAATTTTCCTTCACCTTTGAGTAGTTTTCTTAAAGACGGTCTCGAATGAAAAAATCCCCGTGCTACTGCGCTAGGAAAAACTCCAGATATTTCATTTTATTGGACTGAATATTAATGATGAGTTTATTCTTATTCTGTTTCAGGATGACAAGTCGAAAATTATCATGGCAGTATCTTGATATAAAATTTGGAGATTAATGAACGTGCAATTCTTTATTTTTTTTAAGGTTTGCTATTTTCTGTTATTTGCCACCATTTTTACATTTTCCATTCCGTGGTATTACACAGTAAATCTTGAAAATTAAAACTGAAATAACCCGTCTGTGTGTAGTAGTTTCTGTGAACAAAATAAATGATGTCACCTCTATTTGTTGGACGACATTACGAGGATAGATCCTCTACCACTTGAAAAAAACGCTCGTTTATGTTTTTAATACGGAAATTATATGCCCTTTAGTTGGTTCTCGGCCATCTCCATGCTCTTTCCTTCTCCATTATGTACTTATTTTTTTTAGATTACTGCGTATTTATTCCACCTGATGATGTTGCGTCTCAGCCGCCGTGAATTTAAATATTGAAAGCTAAGAAATGTTAGGCACATACCCATTAATTTAAATAGTGAGGCTATGTTAGTGACTATTTATCCACATCAACTATTAATAATTTTTCCTTGTGGCCTTTAATGTTCAAAATACTTCCAACTCTTTTGCTATGGGTGTTTTTTATTAGTCGGTGTTAAACGCTTTCTTTAATCGCTCCCAAAGCTCCCGTTTTCGCCGCCAACATAAAATGATATGTGCGTCTGTGGTTGAAAGATGTCATTCATTTACTTTTAACCGTGGGTGTTATTCAAGGACCGTCCGCGAACTTCGGTGGGGCGCTCCGCATCCAAAGGCCAATCGATCTTTGTTTTCCCGACTGGCGGAAATGCGCTTAATTAGAGAAAACGCCAGTCCCTCTCAATCAAATCGTCGCCATCGGCGAGCGATTCGTGTCGGTTATCTCCCTGGAGTTCCTGTGGGTGCGGCGGTGGGCGTGGCATTGTCCCCCGGGAGGTCGCGTTGACGACTCGGGCGAGATGAGAGGGAGAGATGACGCAACGCCCGCCCCTCCCGTCTGATGCAATGGACGGATTCCGTGATCCATCAAAGTCAGCGGACAGGAATTTATCCCCGACGGATCTCCATCCATCCATGGGGACGCGAGAGGATTCCCGCGTTAGTTATTCCTTCTGGTCGTTACGCATTCCTACTTTTGTTCGGAGCCCGACGACCAGTCACCCCACTGTCGCCTGGCTCGTCCTCCTCTGTCTCGATCCGCCGGTTTTTTTTCATCTTCTCTCCCCGCGCCCAAGTGGATCGGACTGAATGCATTTCGGGTCCAATTGCCCTGGATGTGCACTGTGGTGGGTGAGTGGCGCCGTGCGTGTTCCTGTCTTATCGCTAGACGTTCGCGACAGCTCCAGTCGACCTTCGGAGCCGTATGATAAAAATTACACCAGTGCTCCGTGGTGAAAAAGTATTCTGAAAGAAATTTTTAAAAGTTGTCTAACCTAGAAGAGAATGTGATATGCAAAATATTCGGAATTAATGTAGTAAAATTCCTCCAACTCGATGGAAGCAATTGCCATGATTTTGAATTTTGTAATTGTGTTACATTTAAATTCAGTGAAATTTCTCAATACCAAGAAAATTCCGATAAGTTTGAATTTAGTATTTAATAATGATGTTGCTTCCAAATTAGGGAAGAATAATACGAGTGGACATCTTTCGAAGAATTGATGAGTAGGGTAAGTGACTAGAGATGTAGACCGTTGAAACTTTCAACTTATTGGGATAATTTTTAAATTTAACTTGACATATATTTTAGAATTAAATACGGATAGGACTTTTATGTTTCAGTTTTGGTGGTATCTAATCCCTATCATGGTTTTTATTTACATATCTTATAGTTGTTGAGTTTTTTGATGCGAGAGGAAATAGGCCCTCAGTTTGAATGTCACTTAAAAATGGTTGTACGATTCTTTCAGTGGGTGAAATTCAGTTTGGATTGCCTGTGAGGTGAATAAACCAGCGTTAAAAAGATAACTTATTAAAAAATTATGGATTTCTCTCCACCATTAATTAAACGAAAATTATATTAATGATGCTCTGTCTAAAATTTAATGTAACATGACGAAGGAAGTTGAAATTAATTTATGTGGCGGCCAAATATCATCATTTTTATTCCATCTTTGATTATCTATGTTCATGATAGTTTATGGCATGTATTCCATCACAGTTGTATTTATTGCCAAGGAGTTGTTGATGATAGGAATGGAAACTATCAATAAGTTAACGAAGGATTTGGCAGAAGTCAAGACCTTCAGAATAAATAATTTGTGCTACGTGGCGTTCTTCTATTATCTTATTTCTTCTTCTATTATAATTATTCTAACACTGCATTTATTTACTGCAAGTATTTGTGTTCAGTTCAGTTGCAATTCGTTCAGTTGAGGCTTTATTATGTTTACTCCATGATCTTCTATTTCACTGACTTCGAATTTCAACAATGTCTCGACATCGCCCTGTCTCAATATACTTTTAGTCATTTAATTTAAAAAAGGTGTTTTTGGCCATTTCCACAAATAAATTGCATAGAGCTATTCATCTGTCTCTGCATATTTCGTAATGCTTAAAGGTATAGGTACATATTCCATCACTTATAAAATTCCAGTCAGACTTTGTTCTTCATTTGTGAGGAGGCGTAATTTTACACCACCCTTTTGAACACGTGTATGACTTTAAAGCAAACGCTGGAAAAAAAATGAACCAGAGGTTAGACCGAAAGATGTGAAATGTATTCAGCACACGCACTGGGCGAGGAGAGATTACGGGGAGATATGGCGCTTAATTGATGCGGTGTGATGCAGGGGAAAAAAGCAATATATAATATATGCGGCGGCGGTGGGATAAGAGATTTGGGGTTTTGCGAGGTCCGTGGCAGGCGATAAAAGAGAATCGTGGTGGTATGGGGCCTTACTTCAAGGCGATGGGATAGGATATCTGAGATATTTGGTCCGCTGGACTTCACAAGAAAAATACTGCTTCTCGGAAGGGTGTGGACTTAAGTAGTAGTCGTATATAAAATCTATTTGGGAAGAGGCTGGGTTGGGTTTCGCAATAAAATCTTCGAGTCTCAATGTCAGGTTCGCCGTTATCGACGACTTAGGGCGTAAATTAAACCTATGTTTTCATCCGAAATAGTTCAGAAATAATAGTCATATATGGAAAATATGTAAGGGATGTTGGAGAAAACATTCACGGCACAGACGACTGGTAAATAAAGTACGTCCATGAAAACCGATGTCATGGCAGTCTTTCCTTTCATCCAATTGCAGTGTCTAGGTTGCTAAATTTTTATGTTGTGAGAAAGTCTCGCACCCTTTCGCTAAGATCGAGTGCACATCAGCGAATCTCGGAGAAAGTTTATAAGTGTGTATGTTAAATCTATTGCAGCTAAGCCCTTTACTTTTACTTCTCCTGTGGCCACAGCAAGAAAGCAGAATAAAGGAAAATGTGCCTTAACCGTGGTCTCAATGCGAGCTAAATTTTTTTATGCGCCGATTTCCGCACATTGAAAAGGAAAGCGTAGAGTCAAGAATGTTGAAATGATCAAATTATTTAAAACAAAGCTCTAATGAATATTGTGACCCCCCATAGTGTGACAAGAAAAAATAATCTGAGTCGGTCTATCGTTTCGTGACTGATCGGTTGCCGCGGTGAACGTGAACGCATTGCTGGATATGCAAAATTTTCGGGAAACTCGGACGTGGCCGAAGAAATTGTGCCCCCGACTCGCCTGAGTCATAGATGAGATATCATTCACCGAGTCCACGAAATCGATGAAAATGACGCAATTTTGCATCACGTGTGAGAATCGGAGAATTGGGATCGGAATATGAAATAGTAGAAGTGCACTAACAAACGTTCCGACCGCGAGTCCAAGTGAATCGACGACATTCTGGGCGAGCAGGCGTATCCAGTTCCAGCTGTTATATCGTGCAGTTGGGAGGAAGAAGTTTTCTCGTTGGGAGGCGATCCCACGCGCCCCACGCAGCGCCCCACCACTCATCTCTCCAAAGACTGCCCCGGGAGGAATCGTCGGCGTGACACGAGGGGGTGAAAGGTGCCAACTTCTTCGATGGTCCCCATGCCGTCCTCCCGCCGTCTCCACTCCCGCCGTCTCCCCTCATACCCCTTTTTATCGCTCGGGATTCGGGTTCGCCACCTCGCTCGTATCTTTATTTATTAGGGAGGCCGGTGTTATTCTTTCGCCCGCGCGGAAATCAATAGCTTCACCCTCGGTCCCTGCGAGTCGAAACGGTGGGGAAAATAATATCGTAAGACGGCAACAATGCTGTCTTCCACCATCTTTATTCTTTCCTTTTTCCTTTTGTCGGAGTCGAGGGGAACCTAAAACCTTTTGTCATTGGCCTTCCCCTCGGCGTTACCAAGCGGCCATAAATTTGCGGATAGTTCGCGATAAAGTGCAAAACACCCTGCCTCGTTTTTTGAGTTCTACGTGAAATAATGGGACGTTTCTAGGACTTCAATAAAAAGAATTGTACCGAATTGTTCGCGGTGTCAGACATTGTTCGATTTTCGAATTCTCATCTTTCACATTTTACCGTCAACGGAAGCTAGATAGAAAATCAAAGCGAGCAAAATTATTTCGTTAAGGTTAAAAATCTTGACTTATAGGGCGTGGTTGAGGTGCTTGGGAGAAGAGTGAAAAAAATGGGAAGTGAAGACATATTCCTAAACAAGAAGTGGTGTGGAGTGTATTCACCTTTTAAATCTGATATAATTTCACCATCAGTGTGGCGGTCTATCATGGTGATATAGTTAACACTTAAACGCCACTGTGAAAAGATTTATACTATTTATGTGAAATAGGGAATCGCAAAGGAATTAATTTAATTGACGTGAACCTCTTAACCTGATCCGTTCCTCTTCGTCTTGACGGCCTAAACAAACGCGGCTGATATATATTCTTGCTTTTCGTTTTATATTTTAAACATGTCCAATATTAACTATCACCACAATCAGGATGTTTTCTCTAAACGCCCTTTTTTTGCGCATAAATTTTTTTCCCATCCCCAAAAATTTATTCCTCGTAATGACGTCCATTTACTTAGTTGCGAAGGCATGATAACACTTGCCCACGATCGATACACACCTCGTCATTCCGGAAGAACCTGGTTATATCCCATTAAACAGGAGTCTTTGTATTTAGGAAATAGAGCACGAATGCTGCGTTTACTTTTATACCCTCTTCGGTGGAAATTTATTTTTGCCTTCCAACATACCATGTGAGTACTTATCAGGCTTAAAATTATACGCTGTTAGAAGATCGTAAGTGGATCTTATAAAGGCGTTTTCATATCTGTAAAATCCAGTCCAGAGTGTCCGTACTCAAATACCTGTGGTGAACAAATTTTTCCATTCATACACTGCACCCATATTTGTTTAACTGGTGAATTTACTTGAAGTGGATAAAGCCATTAATCGGATGTGCTCTCAGTACTCACAACCCCATTTCGCGTTTCGTGCGAATGAATTCTGGATTATTTTCCGTCCATCCTTATTTTCTAGATCTCCGTTCATTCTGTAAAATAATAGTTTTATTAGCGAATCTCATTTCTCGTACGTACCTTTACACATACTCATTCAGGAGGAATTTTTGGTGTGAAGGCTCAGAAAATATAATAAATTATATTTTATCTTCATTAATTTCAATTAACTGTCAAATTAATCTTATGCTTTCAAAAACAAAAAATATATTTAAGGTTTTCAATAGATAGATTTTTGTAATTTTTAATGTAGTTTAGAAATTTTAATTTAATATATGATAAAATATTAATGATTATTCTTCACACCATGAGCCAGACTTGAGTGTTGCTTTCAATTTACGAATTTTATTGTCTTGAGATCAGGTTAGGCAGAAGGATTTTACGTCGTTGTTGAAAAATAGAGGGTACCCTATGACACTTTTAGAATTTATGTTATGATAGGAAGTATGCAGAAATGAAGAAAGAGTTTCTTTAGAAGTATGCCGTCAGAAACCTACCTTGACCAGTAGATTTCCAATAATAATTAATGCACTCGTAACAATTTTTTAGTCTAAGATTAGGAGAATATTTTTCTTAGACTACTAAGAACAGCGATGAATTAAAGTTACGGGATTTAAAAAATAATACTGCTGTAAATGCATATATATTTATAAATTTTGCGTTGGAACTTCTTTTTATGGAGGCTAAGGGATGATGCTTAGCACAATCAGATCATTTTTGTCCACTGTAGCCTGGTCTCAACTGATCGACCGTAGCATTACATGGCGGAATGCGGTCAGCGACGTAACAGGGGAAAGAACTACTTGTGGCTAAATTTATGTGACATTTACATAGTTTCTTCATTAGCTTTGTGATATTCCATTTTTCAATTATTTAATTACTAAAGATTCTACCACTTCAGAACATAACGATGATGCTCAAGAATTGAAGCAAGTCGTGCGTTTTAACCTCTTTGTGATGTTTGCAAAAGTTGTATTAATTTAATATTGTTACTATATATGTGTGCAAGCGTTCTAGAATTGATCAAACGCGCCCATGCATAACGTGCCTCCTTCCAGAAAAAAACTCAATCGGAACTCTATGAATACGCAAGCGAAAACGTGACTAGGAAAAAAATGTGTGGTCTTCAATGTTGATGGAAACTACTTTTCGTTTGACGCAAATGCCATCGGTTGGCTACAGTGTTGCCTTTTACGCACTGACCCCGCCCCATATCTCCCACATTCGTCCGCTCCTCCATTTCGCTCCCCTCCAGGCTCGGTTCCTCTCTCTCGTGTGCTCGTGTCTCCAGGGTCTGCCTCCTCCGTATTTCCTCCTGGGTGGGTATATGGTAGAAAACTTTTTGGAGATACCCCCACCCCTCTTAACGCCCTCCTTCACGGTAAAAAAAATGGTGGAGAGACATGGCGAGGAGCGGGCCATGTTTATAAAACG